>JAKCPI010030049.1:0-20351 GCA_023213315.1 Euborellia annulipes | reverse complement strand
GAAGATAGGAGAAATTGTTGCCATGGTAACAAAATATAAATATTTTCCTATACTTATAAATTTTACATCTTGAATTTTAATATATCGACGGAACTAAATATATATCGACACTAAAAATCTGGTGTGACAAGTACATAACACAACTTTCGATTACCGAAGGCAAGAGAAAGTTGTGTGCTGTGGGACAGTCACACCAGATTTTTTAATATACGAACTTTCCATAAACCCGAATGTAAAATTCACAAACAGTTTGTGTACTTCCTATACCAGTTTATGAATATCCCTTGAAAAGTTTTAACAGTGTATTTAACTAAAACGTTTCAAACTAAAATAGGTTATCGTATGCTATGACTCATTTTTCAATTGTTGTGCATGTCCATATTGAAAATTGGGATTAATTGAAGAAGGAATTTGGAGCAACAAATGTCTAGACTTTGAGAGAAAAAGGACATAAGTCACGCAACGGTAGCCCAATCAATGAACCTCATTTCGTTTCGTTCTCGGATGTTAACCTAATTCCTCTCTTCTCTCTCTCTCTTTCTTCTCAAATAAACAAAGTATCTAAGAAAAGAAGAGGAAAAAAATTTGGAAATGTATCCGACCAGCTTTAAAAAACAAACACTCAAAATATCTATTAATAAAATAAAATGGCTCATATGAATGGATCGCGATTTACTTCCTGGAACACGTGGACTCCCAAAAAGACCCAATTTAAGATTAGTGTTATTGACCTTTGAGTACGAAAACACTTGAAACAATAGAGTTATTTTCTAACATATATAACTTACAAACAACTAAAATAAGATTTGATTAAATTTAAACAGAGTAGAGTCGACCCCGCGAAGTTGCGGTTCAGATTTATCTTTCCTTCATGGAAATTAAATATTTCTCTATGACTTTTCCTCCTTTTTAAATTAATAATAAATCAAATTGGTTTAAAAGGTTTTTATCTAATTAGATGAGCAACATTGCTACAGTACTAAATCCATTTGATAAAAATGAATACAATACCTACAATAACAAAAATTAAACTATATTAATTTTTACTTTACTTTAAATAATTAGTACGTGATTAGCATGTATTTTTTTACTAGACTATATTTTGTAATCTGTCCACGCCCGTTCTGCGCCATCTCAATGCCCCCTAATTTTCTCTGGGTCTTCTTTTACCCCCCTGAAAGCCCACAAGGGGATGTTATCGTCCACGTTGAGAATCTATATTCTAAACGGTTAAGACTTATGAAAAAATTGTAAAATTACTTTTTTGTAGAGCGTTCAATTTCCTACAAAAAACGTAAATAGAAATTTTCTCTATGATCAAGTAATGGCGAGATATGGATTTTGTCATTTAGGACTGAAGAAAAAATAGAAAACTGAGATGAGGAGGATCTTCCTATTAAAATTAAGAGCTCATCTTTTTAGAGCATGAATTTGTGAAACAAATTCATTTGTTTATATTCACATGTTTTTTAATGACCCCTGTATGATTTTGTTTTGATTTTTCTTTCCAAAATTAACGAAAAATGTCTTTTTCTTCTGTGATTATTTCAAAAACTATTCAGTTTTCGGAAAAATATCAAAGGATAAAAACTTTTTAAAATTGAGTATTTTATCATAATATAACAAAGAATTTGAAAATTTCGAAATGTCTGAAAAAACTTATTTGGTAAAGTACTACTTCCAAGTGACGGATTTACTCCAAAAGTTGATAGAAGTCTACAATTTTAGTGTAAGGAGCATATACCAAATTTCATCCATCTAGCTGCTTTGGTTTTTAAGCAATCGTGTTCACACACACACACACACACACGGACACACCCACACAGACATAATGCCCAAAATGGTATTTTTGGACTCAGGGATGTCTAAAACGTGGAAAAACATCAAAATCTCGAATTCGAATTTTATTACGATTACAATACTTTTTCTCTATATTCTATACGAGAAAGTAAAAAAAGGCTAAAAGGGCAAATAAAGAAAAAAAGTCGAAGGTCCGATTTCGACGCGCCCGAGCATGTTGGGAGGGAGGGCAGACCCCCATCTAGGCGCTCCGTCCGCCAATGGGTAGCGGCGCGGCTAGTCAACCTCCCCCCCCCTCCCCAGGAGCAAATCCTGGTTGCGCCACTGTTGGCTATTGTTCTTGCCAGATTCACCGGTTAACCTTAAATTTTGACACAAGTTTGAAGTCAGATTAAATTTTTCAAACGATATTTATTGGTGTTTTTACTGATAATTTTAATTTGAATTGACTACTAAAAGTAAAAGCCCGTTTACTAGTCACAGACCTACCCTAACCAATTCTAAGTAAACCCTCAACATCCCTTGGGAAAAGAAAAGAGAGTGCAACAACAGGGATGCATGCGCAAGCGTATTGCACTTAATTAAGCTAAGAGTTACTAGATTTATTTCCTCCTAAGGGAAACTAAAACACTCGGAACTAAATACTTTGGAAATTATTCTAATAAATAAAAAAACATCTAAGGGACTGGGACTAATTAATGAAATTAATTTATTTTTAATTAAATGCTTTTATTTAACTTACTCTTTCAAGGTCACCAACTTTATGGCTTTGTTAAGGACACTTCCCGATGAGCAAGAGGTGTGAAATTTGATATTTAAGAGTCATTTTTGATGCCGCAAATTGTGAGTTTGGTTTTACCAAAATTGACCAAACTAATGTGGTACTTTATTTGAAACCCTTCGTGAATTAATGTAATTTCAAAAGACTTCCCGATGGGCTAGAGGTGTGAAATGTAATACTTAAGGGTCATTTTTGATGACGCCACTATCTGGTGGTTTTGATCAAAATAGACCAAACTAATGTGGTACTTTATTTGAAACCCTTCGCGAATTAATGTAATTTCCAAAGACTTCCCGATGGGCTAGAGGTGTGAAATGTAATACTTAAGGGTCATTTTTGATGACGCCACTATATGGTGGTTTTGATCAAAATAGACCAAACTAATGTGGTACTTTATTTGAAACCCTTCGCGAATTTATGTAATTTCCAAAGACTTCCCGATGGGCTAGAGGTATGAAATGTAATACCTAAGGGTCATTTTTGATGACACCACTATATGGTGGTTTTGACCAAAATTGACCAAACTAATGTGGTACTTTATTTGAAACCCTTCGCGAATTAATGTAATTTCCAAAGACTTCCCGATGGGCTAAAGGTGTGAAATTTAATACTTAAGGGTCATTTTTGATGACGCCACTATATGGTGGTTTTGATCAAAATAGACCAAACTAATGTGGTACTTTATTTGAAACCCTTCGCGAATTAATGTAATTTCCAAAGACTTCCCGATGGGCTAGAGGTGTGAAATGTAATACTTAAGGGTCATTTTGATGACGCCACTATATGGTGGTTTTGATCAAAATAGACCAAACTAATGTGGTACTTTATTTGAAACCTCTCGCGTAATAATCTAATTTCAAAAGACTTCCCGATGGGCTAGAGGTGTGAAATTTGATATTTAAGGGTCATTTTGATGACGTAAATTGTGAGTTGGGTTTTACCAAAATAGACCAAACTAATGTGGTACTTTATTTCACGCACCCAGCCTTCTTTTTTTAATACTCTATAATAAAAAAAGACTAAAAAGTTTAAAATAAAAATATAATAAAAAAACTTTTAAAAAAATGCTTTTATTTAAATTGAACTAAAAAGCGAAAAATAATTTAATTGTTCTTGTTAAAATTGTTGAATATTTATGACTTAAAATAAAAGCGTGGGGCACTTCGAAGGGATTCCGAGGTTCTAAGTATAGACAATTCCTTAAGCTATCAATCTGCGCCCCACGCTTTTATTTTAAGTCATAAATATTCAACAATTTTAACAAGAACAATTAAATTATTTTTCGCTTTTTAGTTCAATTTAAATAAAAGCATTTTTTAAAAAGTTTTTTTTATTATATTTTCTCTTTCTAAATGGTTTAGCTTTTTCTGACCAAAATATGATACAGAGGAATAATTAAGTAGAATAAGACACCAGACAATAGCTGATAAGAAAGGTTTGGACAAGAAACAATAACTATCAAACTTTAAATATCCAACAAAAGTGAAATTTCTATATCCATGGCCGCCGAACACTATGTTATACCTCTAAAGTTAATACGCCCCCTTCGCCCTTCATTATATACAGTAGATACTATTAAAAAACTTAGTTAAAAATATTTTAACTTTTAAACAATAATTAAAATTGCGGTACTGTGGTCCAGTAGAAGGACATGTTGAGTACAAATCAACAGATCCCTGTTGCAACTCCCTGTGGTGCCTACCTTTTTCGCTCATTTAAATTAATAAAAAATTTGGTTATATGTTTTTCCTTATTACTTAATGGACACATGATATAGGCCAAAATTAATATTATGTTTTCTTCAAGCATTTACGCTAGCATTCCATCTAAGAGGTACCAAGGATTTATTATTCCCTAGTCCACCCCCCCCCTTCTCTCTTCCGGCTAGGTTTATATCCCTTTTTCACAGCCGCTAATATTTATAAACTTATGGATTTTTTACTCTATTTTGATTGTTTCTTCTTTATTTCTTACCAAACAATTTTGCCTTCCTCCAGAAAATTAATTAATATATAATTTGAGCTGATATAATAGAATCCTTAAGCGTTTGATAATTTTATGATTTTTTTCTAATTAAATATTAAACAATTATCATTCAAGGAGTATAGTATAAAGGGAAAAAGCCTCAGCTCTGGTAACTCGTGGTTGCCATTCATTTGTAATCCCCTGAGTATGTATGTGACAATAAACAACACCCTTTAATAATAACTTCCTTATTTATTTTTTGTAGATGTTAAATAAAAAACTTTAAAAGATTTCCCTTTGAACATTATTATAAGACAAACAAAATGATTAATAAAAGAATTTTTTGCATTTACTTTATTTGAGAAGATGGGGGAGCGAGAACAAGGGGAGGGGGGGGTCATTAAGAAGAGCGACCCATTTCTGAGTTCGTTCCCCCCGGAAGTTATTAATCTATCAACTTCACCTGCATCTTTCCTGATTGCTTCTTAAGCACCTGCTTTGTGTGCGTACCTCTCTCTCTCTCCCTTATTTTTTGTTTGGCTTCCCTTTCAAAGGATTAAATTATGCATTTGAGAAAGGTCTAATAAAAAGAAAAAATCTGATGTGAATAGCGGCACAGCACACAAATTTCTTTTACCTGATATTCTGTCACACCATCTTTTGTGTTGAGGTATATTTAGAGTCGATGATCAGCAAAGTAACTGCAATATAGCCTTAATGAAACAGAGATGGAGAAAAAATCTTTATTCTTCATTGTCTGACTCTATCTATTATATATTCTATCACCGGAGACGTTTCGGTTCCTTTTATTTAACAACCATCTTCAGTCCTTAGATTGGAATATACAATAATTGCACAGAGTTAGTCAATATTAGGATTTGGCATATACATTGTTGTTTCGTCCTCTAAATATTACAAATGTATATTCCCAGGTCAAAAATATTTTACGACGGTTACACTTGTGAGTATCATATATCAACGATTAATTTTTTTTTAAATCTACAATCACATCTAGTTATCCCAAATAAAATTTCATGACTTTGACCTTAACCTAACGGTTTAGTATGTAAAAAAAATTATTATTAATTTCCGCTATTATTATTATTATCGATTTATTTTTATCCTATTAAAAATGTTATATGATCAATTTCCTTTATTAGTCAGGTATTTGGGAGTGATTTTATCAACAAAATAAAAACAAGTAGAAAATCGGACTGATGCTATTGTACACTAAACAACGTTGATATAAAATTTCTTGAAAAGAGGTTTATTATAAATATAATTTTTGTTTCAATATGATGTGATAGGCGGGGCGGCCCCCGCGCGGGGGGGGGGCGGGCCCCCCCCCACGAAAAAAAAAAAAAAAAAAAATTTATATATATATATAAAAAGAGAAAAAAAGAAGAGGGGGGGGGGGGGGGGGGGGGTGTTTATTTTTTTTGGGGTTTTTAGGGGTTTGTTTTTCAACTCTTTAACTTTACCCTACAAAATAGAAAATAGATATGTCACATCCCGACCGCCCCGCCCCCCCCCGGCCGCCCTGGACGGACCCGACCCCCCCCCCTAGATTTGATCCTGGGTACGCCCATGGTGATAGGCCTAATAAAATAATTTGAAATGTTTATTTTTTTTTATCCCATTTGGATACCAAATGGCTTAAATAAGAATACCTGGTCCCTCAATAGATATATTAATCAATAACGGTTATCGTAAGCCTTATATGGCCTAAGTTGTCGAAAAGACTGTGTGTATGAGTGTGTGAGTGTGAGTGTGAATGGGAAAAAATTGTGTGTTTAAAAAAAAATCCTTCCCTCTCCCCCTCTCTGTGGCCGAGAGGTTAGAGGTTTTGACAAATCTCAACCTAAAAGCAAAGGGGGCGGGTTCGAGGTTCAGGCAGTTCTATGAATATTTATTTAAATCATTTGGATACCAAATGGATGATAATTCTAACGAATTAGGATCAGTGCAGTGGCGGATCCAGAGGTTTCGGGGAGGGGTAATCTGGAGTGACTAGTCGCACAGCACACTTTTTTTCTTAATTTCGGTAATTTAAAGGCGCATTCTGTACTTGTTTGCCAGAATATAAATATCAATCAAATTTTTAAGTATTACATTTTTAAAATTTTACATTAAAAATACTTTTTTTTTCGAAAAAAGTTTTTTTTTTTTTTTTCAAATCTCAGGGGGGTAATTACCCCCTTTACCCCCCCCCCCCCCGTGTCCGTAATTATTTCTTCTCATCTCACTGTCTAGTAAGTTAATTTTACAGTTTAAAAAAATTGGCCTATATAGATAATCTGAGGTTTAATTTTTTAATTGGTCTTTAAGTGGTCCCAGGAAAAACAAAATTATAAAAAGAATTTCCGGCCCATTCATGAGCGAGGGCGGAGAAAATTGTTAGCTTTTTTTTAAAATAATTCTTAAGTTTTCTCCCTATTTACGTACTTGAACAAGTGCCTGGTGTGCTCAAAAGGGTATTCGTAGAGCCTTGAGCTTAGGCAACCAAAATGCTTTGACGTCGGCAATGTTGCCTTAAAAGTAACTCTGCCCCTTGAGTTTTTTTAAGTTTTTTTTTTTAAGCATCTATGCCCCGTCCCTATTTACTAGGTATTTATATTTATTGGTAGCCAATTCAAATAAATTTTTGTCGCATGGAACGGGATGCGAACCTGCGACTCTTGGTACAGTACAAATGCTAAGCACTACACCAAGACCCTACGGCTATTTATTTAATTTATGATTTCTAAAATATTTTTCTATAATTAAAAAAGTAAAATTAAACCTTTTTCTAATATTTTTTTGTTATAATTCAATTTTTTTAGGTCTGTGAAGACGGCTATGTCGCAAAAACCACTTTTTTGGATTCAAGGCACCTCAAAATATGTATATTCATCAAAATCTCGACATCGAATTTTTGACATGAATCAAAAGTGAACCCAGAGTGTTATAATTAATTTATAATCTATAATATCTTTATTCATATTACAATATAAAAGATAAAATCTGTTTGTAAGGCATATACTCCGAAATTACTGGACCGATTTTCATGAAGTTGCTTTAATGAGTAGAAATCAAAAATCTAGGTGACAAAGAACATCGCATTGTGTAAGAGTACTCAGTTGCTGAAGAGCTCTATAATAATGTAATATTTTATTGAACTTGTTAAAGTCCAAACACCATTATTTCTTTTTCCTCTCTCTAGACTCTAGAGACAAATATTTCACACAAGAAGCGATCTCTAGAACTGACAAACACCCCACTTTTTCATATAATATCTCTGACTCTTGAATTCCAAAGTTTTTTGAATCTACTGACTCAAGAAATAGTGATCATTGCTCTTAGAAACTAAAGAATTTTTGTTGAGAAAAATGTTTAATTTGCTTCTCTTTGATAATAATTCAGTGTTTGAGAATGTCTAAGAATAATCTTACTACCAGAATCCAAGTTAATCTTAGGCTTATTTCTATTGTTAAATGAATAATAGTGTTTAGCTTGGCATTAGAAGTATTGTTTGGATCTTCACCTCGATTAGGTGAGATGAGACCCTACATCAATTGATCACAAGTTGTCCTAGGCGATCGTTCGGATCAATGCGATGCAAACACTGTGTGATGCAATCGAGAGAGAGAGAGCCGTCGGATGCAGCTGGAGCCGTTGCCAAGGTAACGACGGCGCCTCGTCTAGACGGGGTCCCGTCCCCTCTCGGGGGCCAAGCGTCTGGCTCTCCTGCATCCCCGACCTGGCCCAATGCATCGGGGGGGGACGGGGCTTTGAACCCAGGCATCTCGACTTCTTCTTGCTTCACCTTTGGACTCGTTCGTCTAGTCATCATCACTGACTTAAACAGTTTTTTGTATTTTTTTAATTTTCCAATCCATCAAATTTTGGGATACTCTTGCAAGAGGTAGAATTTTATAAACAAGTTGGTCTTATCTCATTCGGTATTCTTGTTATTTCATAATCCAGCGGTCAAGGATTCGATTTTCCATCTAAAAAGAAAATAAGACATTAAAATATATTTTTTATAGCTTACAATATTAGTTGAATTTTATAATTAAATTCGAAAAATTCACCGTTGTCCCTAGTTGAAACATTCTTAAATTGAATTAATTTATCATCTAATTATAGCTAAATAAATAACACAAGGTCAAGTTTCAAAAGGATTTTATTTTAGTTTAAAAAATACCATACAGTGCTGCCATCTACGATGAATATAAATAAGATTGTTAATAAATGTAATAGTCAGTTTGTGTCATAGCTTTGAAGATGACGTATTAAAGTCGAAATGCGCATAAGCTAAAAGAAAATCCTTTTGAAACATTACCTTTTTTTATTTTATCTATAATTCGATGGTAATTTAATTGAATTTTATATTAAAACAGTCTTTATATGAGTTAAACTAAATTAAAATACAAGGTTATATGACTCAAAGTATTATTTATTAATATAAGGCATAACCATTTTTGTTTTTATCTAATTTAACTCATTAAATCATACTGTTTCAACTAGGGCCTACGGTTAAAAGTTTAAATTTAATGGTTTCAATTGTCTGTTTGCATCGAATGGACGTCATTTTTAAATCCCCATGAAGTTTTAGAAATATATATAATCTCAATAGAACTTTTAATTTTTTAAATATTCCATAAATGACTTTTATTATAATTGACGTATCTCTTATGTAAAAGTTTTTCTACTCTTTTATTATTGTGCGTTTGTTCCAACAACCATTTAAAGCAAAAGTATCAAGCATAACTTGATTTATTTTATAAAATAATTTTTTTTGCCTAATATGAATAGTTTATTATCTGAAACCAATCTTCACACAACGCATCTTTAAAAAGTGCAATTTAACAATTAAGTCTTTGAAGTTTTTGTAAAAGAACAAAGCGATATATTATTATTATTATTTTTTTTTTTTATTTACTTAAGGCCTTTTCGGCATCGGAGGCCATTTAGACCCCGTACCTATTTATTTAAATTGATTTGTAGCAAATTAAATTTAAATAAATTTTGTCATCTGGGACGGGAGGCGCACCCGCGACCCTTGGTACAAAAGGCCAGCACTCTAACCCCTACACCAAGGCCCGAGGGCATTATTATATTTAAATTCAAAATTAAATTAAGAGTCCGTTCAAATTAAAACTCAGAAAATAAGCATTTAGATACTGTACATAAAAAATACATTTCTTTTTAAATTAGAAGGAAGGGATGAGGAGGGAGTCGAAAATAGATCAAAATGCAAGATATCCCGAGATAACGAGCTAAGAATGATTAAATTGTGAACTCAGTGTTGACGTTTATAAAAAGTCGAAAAAATTTAAATTTGCAATTAATTAAGACAAAATACTGAAATAAGAAGCATCTTTATTTTTAATTATATCTCTTTAGTATTTAAGAATAAATCAATTTTAAAAGAAATTAAATAATAATTATTATTAAAATAATAAATAATAAATACTATTAATATAATTACTTCATATTGATAAATTTTTATAATATATATGCACTGGTAATATACCACATTAATTTTGGTTTTATTTATTATATATAATATAAAAATAAAATATTATAAATATATTGAAAGGAATTTTGTAGAATACCTATTATATGGTATGGACTGCTATAAAATGAATAACTATAGTATAAATAAATGTGCACGGACCCCAGAATATTTAGTATATAAATAATCATTTTCGGATGAGGTTTAAATGGTCTAATGCCCAAAAAATAATTGGCTACATAGTAAAGGTGCTTCATCAATTTTTATTTTCTCTTACCTATATAGGGAGAAAGTATTGGCTTCATGTCAAAAATTCGATGTCGAGCTTTTAATGGATATACGACACGTTTTGAGGTCCCCTGAATCCAAAAAAGTAAAAAGTGGTTTTCGCGACATGGTCTGTCTGTCTGTGTTCAATTTAAAGCATGAAGGAATTGAGCTAGGAGGTTGGATTTTTATATTTAAGCTAGGCACCCACCCGAGGCTTTTGATCAAAATCAGCCAATAAGTACTAGTACTCTACTGATGTGTATTTTTCAGTTTTTTTTTTTCGATTTTCTCAAAATTCGTTCCAACGATTTTGATTAAAATTCAAAAATCAATTATTTTTTAGATGTTCTTTAAAATGTATATTCTCATTTTGTCCTTGATATCTTATGAAAACCACTTTACTTTGGTACTTCATAGAAAAGATCGGAGAAATGGTTGCCATGTTACCGGTAACAGAATATAAATATTTTTTTTTTTTTTTTTTTTGAAAAGAATAAAACACACTTTTATCTCATTCACACTCACACTCCACACACATTCACACAGTCTTTTGGGCAACTCTGGCCATATAAGACTTTTATACGATATCCGTTATTGATTATTTTACATATTGGGGTCCAGGCATTCTTATTTAAGCCATTTGGTATCCAAATGGCTTAAATAAAATCATCGAACTGCCTGGGGTCTGAACCCGCGACTTTTGGTATACGAGGTTAGCACGCTAACCCCTACACCAGGCCCCGTAGGCAAATTTTATATCTTGAATTCTATCTAATGTAGACTCTACTGTCGGAAACTAAATATATATCCTCACAAAAAAATCCGGTGTGACAAGCACAGAATACAACTTTCTATTACCGAAGTTAAGAGAAAATTGTGTTCTGTGCGACCAGTCCCACCAGATTTTTTTATTTACCCTCTTGGCTGCCATTTAGGGTTATATAAGCACATACTGTATTAAACCAATTGACATATAACGATGACTATTGGGGAACGTTTAACGCGTTGAATCCCCGAGGTCACCCACCTGAGTTAGTATCTAATTTAATTTGAATCAAAAATTTATTGTTTTAAACAAGAATCCATGAAAAAAATTTTTGATTCTTTTTGTCACTATCATTTTAAAAATATTTTATTCCTCAAGAAATAGAATTAACCAGTGACCCTTAGATTGTGAATTATTGTCTGACGTCGCCAGAGATCTCACGTTAGTTTGACCTCACATGACCTCCCACAAATCAAAACAAAGTCCCCCTGTCCTACGCGTTGCTTGGCAACCGATTGGCAACCCAACAAAAAATGAACTGCAATTTGAAATAGGAAGGGGGAAGTTTGAAATGAAGGGGTTAAAATTGACCAATCAGGACATGTATTGTATCATATTTAGTCATCTTTTCCGTTCAAAGAAGAGCAAATTACACATGCAAAATAACTCACCTTTCACACCAATTTTTTTTTTTTTAATATCCTTCCTTTCACATAAGGCTCCATTTGAGCAATAACGCTCTTGGACAAAACCTTTTTTTTCTCCCTTTTGACTAATCGTGCTTTTTTTTTTTTTTTTTTTTTTTCAATGCTTTTCTATGGGGCAACGCACACCGAGGAGGCAAAACGATTTTTTTTTATGATAATTTTCATGAAAAATATCATTTTCATTTAAATATATTTTAATCATTTCCTTAAATTTTCTCGATATGTTTGACAGTGAGAGAGGGGGGGGGGGGGGGTGGAAGGTAAAAAAAAGTTTGAAACCTCTGGCCTACCCTCTCTGTCTCTAAAATTTCCTTAAATTATTTTTCTGATTTGCCAACAAACGAGGAATAAAAATCAAACATATATGCAAAATATAGCTTAAATCACTAAATATGCACTTAAGGGGCGCGTCTCGAAAAGCCGTTAGAGCGAAAAACACCAGCGAGTTACTCTCTAGTTACTCTGGGAGGCAAGAGATGGCGTTAGTTCTGTTCATATATCTTTGGCTTTTAGCAAGTATCCATTTATATCCATACTCCATTTATATGCAAAATAAGATTTCTCTGGATGGCTCCTGATACCCTAAAACGGCTAGATAAAAAAAATTTGAAGGATAGCGATTAAAAAAAAAACATGCATTATATGAAACTTCTTGTGAAGAAAACCTTTTCGACCAGTTTTATTAGTTTGTGTAAAATGGGGAAATTCTCCACAAGGGTGAAGATGCGCAACGCAGAGGCAAGTAAAGTCGTCGACCCTGAGACCTTATCAGAATGCTAATTAGACACACCTTCATCCCCGGGCAATGGCCTCTCGAAAAGGGTTGCTGCTCCACTCTTCAAAAATATCTCACTTATCTTCAGATTTATTAACATATTTTTAGAAAATCCACTTGCACATCAATCAGATAACAAACGATTTGCTCCACTCTCACACTAGAGAAAAGTTATCTCAGCAATTAATTTTACTTAGCCCCTTGTTCAAGGGTTCATTTGTAAAATTTCTAGATTAATAATAAAAAGTCTCAAAGATCTAACAAAATGATTATTTGTTCTTATAATCTTATATCTCGTATTTTTCACATATTGTATTCTTAATTTTTTTTTTTTTTTTTTTTTTTTTTAAACATTCACACTTTTTTCTCATTCGCACTCACACTCACACACACATTCACACAGTCTTTTCGGCAACTTAGGCCATTTAAGACTTTGACGATAACCGTTGAAATATATATTATCTATTGTGGGTTCAGGCATTTCTTTTAAGCCTTCTGGTATTCAAATGGCTTAAATAAAATCATCGGACTGCCTGGGTCCGAACCCGCAACGTTTGGCATAGGAGGGTAGGCACGCTACCTATTATACCACTCCCGGGGGCGTATTCTTAATTTATTATCATTATAATCAATAGATATTTTATATACAAACGGAAGAGGAGCAGGAGCAGCCAAAAAATACAAAGCCTCCGATTTTCAACAATTAACAAGATGCTAATTATTATTATTATCTCATGAATGAGATGCATTTATA
This sequence comes from Euborellia annulipes, assembly GCA_023213315.1. Lineage (NCBI taxonomy): Eukaryota > Metazoa > Arthropoda > Insecta > Dermaptera > Anisolabididae > Euborellia > Euborellia annulipes. The sequence goes on along the minus strand of JAKCPI010030049.1, from coordinate 7,033 downwards.
ATCGAGACGATATTTCTTTTGACATTCTCATAGAATAAGTTATATTAGGTGGGACGACTCGCCCATTGAGGTGGTCCATGCTTAAATGGCAAAAAAAATTTCAAATTGAAGTTCTACCACCCCTTTGTTTTGTTATACCTACCAATCCTATTATGTATTCGAAATTTCAGCCCTCAATCTTATATACAAGAGAGTGCTCATCGACTTTGAAATATCTTATTTTATGAAAAAATCTTTACAAAGAACTTGCCAGGATATTAATTAAAAAACGTAAACTATGCATCAATTTTAATTTAAAAATAGTATATACTGACCTGTAACAAAACAAACAACAAAACAAGATCAAACATTTTTCAGAAAAATTCTAAAAACAACTCCCAATTGAGTATCCTCTTCCTCTACAGCTAGCCAACTGAAATTTTTACAATGTTATTACTATGGATTTGCCTACATGTTACAAATTTGTGAGATGATCAAACTGAAATTAAAAAAAAAAAATTTTGGACCACCCTACTTGCCCATACATATGATACTTAATGCAAATATTGGGCCCATTTAATTAATAAAGTTTTCCGAAACTTCTCAGTAATTGTTAAAAATTGCAAGCTTTATATTTTTTGGCTTCCTCTGCTCCTCTTCCTTTTGTTTAAATAAACAGCCACTGACTTCATTGGCTGATATTTTTTTATATTAGTATATAATTGAATTTCATATCTTGATTTCTAACAGTTTTTTTTTCTTTGTTGCAGGTAAGCATCCGGCATTTTTAATTTCCTGAATTAAGTAGTAAGTAAACAACTAAATTAAAATAATCGATTGTATATGGCAATAAGGAAGTTTAATTTTCATTAGGATTTTCGTTCAGTGAAAGATATTTTGAGTATTATGCGTTTATTTGGAGACTAGTCTTCGGAGGGCTTCGTGTCTAGCCAGGAGAGCTTTATACTACCTCTGGATCCCCTCCAGCTGGCTCGGGCCCGCCTTTTGAAAAAAATGTCCCAAAAGTATTAGTTAGGGTAGGCGCAAACGGGTGACTTTAGTCACGCAACATTTTCTGTCACTGTCACCTTTCAAAATCTGGCCGCGCCAACGAGTAGGCGACTGTCACGGTGATTTTTTACAAATAATTAATTCAGTTGTAAAATGGACTTCGTTGAGACTGCAGTTGTGTGCGTTCTTTAATATATAAAAAAAAAAAAAAAAAAAAAAAATATTTATTATATCTTCTCTTTTTTTAAAAAACTATTTTTTTAAAAAAATTTTATTTTCTCTTATTATAATATTTTTAATCAAAAAAAAAAAAATTTTGTGTGTGTGATTTTTACCCACAATGGTGGGAGGAATTTTAAAAAAAACAAAAAAAAAATAAAAAATCCATCAGAAAAGGAGTAGTACTTTTTGGCCGATTTTTTTCAAAAGCTTATTTTCACGCTCCAGGAGGGTGCCTAACTTAAATATAAAATTTCAACCTCGTAGCTCTTTTAATTCCTGAGATATTTTGTTCACAGACACACACACACACACACACAAAATACAGACCAACTTGCAGGACCCACTTTTTTGGACTCAGGGGATCTCAAAACATATATATCCATCAAAATCTCGAAACAGTCAAGTTACAAACTGTCACGTGTGCGTGACAGTTTAGTCACGGAGAAGTTGTTTGCCCTAGTGACATAAAGGTCACTCTACTGTCACGTCACTTAGTGTGCGTTACTCCCATAAAAACCTATGTGACGGCACATACTGCTAGTGACAAAATTGTTGTGTGTCAAAAGTCACCCTTGTGCGCCTGCCTTAAGTGATATACTTTTCAGTTTTTTTTTTTTTTTTTTTTTTTTTCAATTTTCTCAAAATGTGCTCTAACGATTTTGATTAAAATTCAAAAATCTTTTTTTGCTCTTTTTTTTAGATGCTCTTTAAAATGTATATTCTCATTTTGCCCCCATAATTGTTTGAAGCACACTTTACTCTTTACTTCATAGGAAAAATAGGAGAAATGGTTGCTATGATAACAAAATATAAATATTTTCCCATGTTAAATTTTACATCTTAAATTCTAAAGGTGCGTACACATCTGCGCTCTGCTCCGCTCGCGAGCAGCATGTTCGTTAGATTAGTACGGGTTTTGAGATGCTCGCGAGCTGCTCAAACCCGTACTAATCTAACGAACATGGTGCTCGCGAGCGGAGCAGAGCGCAGATGTGTACGCACCTTAATATATCAGCCCTCGAGCTTGGCGTAGTTGGTTGCGCGCCTGCCTTGTATGCCAAATGCCAAGGGTCGAGGGTTCGGATCCCAGGCAATCCGATGATTTTATTTAAGACATATGGATACCACATGGCTTAAATAAGAATGCCTGGACCTCAATCAGGGGCTTATATAAGGGGGGGGGGCGAGGGGGCCCGGGACCCCCGAAATTTCTCAAACACATATACACATATAGGGATATACAGAAATCAGCGCAACAAATTTTTCCGCAGGATGGAAAAGTTTGGTTCCGCAAAAAAAGAAAAAAAATGTTCCGCAAAAAATTTCGTGTGAAAAAAAATTTAGTTTCTTAAATAAAAAATTTTACGAGGAAAAATTTTTGAGTTCAAGCCCCCCCCCCCCCCGAAAAAAATGTCTATATACGTCCCTGACCTCAATATATATATTTTCACAATAACGGTTATCGTTTAGTCTCTTATGGCCGACTGTGTGTGAACGGAAAAAAGTGTGAATGTTTTTTTAATTAAAAAAAAAAATTCTAATATATGTGGGGAAACTAAATATATATCAACACAAAAAATCTGGTGTGAAAAGCATAGAACACAACATTCAATTACCAAAGGTAAAAGAAAGTTATGTGCTGTGCAATCAGTCACACCAGATTTAAAAAAATTATTTCAATTTACGCGCCATCTACGGGTACGCCCTCTATTCCTCTTTGAATTCGCATCTTTTTTTCAGAGGAGATAGAGAGCGTCCTTGGAGTCAGTTGGCGCCTGCCTCGCGGTTTGCTCACTACTCCCTCACATTTTTTATTAAAAGTTTTTTTTATTTTGTGATTATCAGTGCTCATCAGTGTTTTAATTAGTGCTTGTGAATTATGGATTATTATTTTTAATGGTCGTCATCTTCTTTCGTCTTAGAAATGTTAGTCTCAAACTGCGGGGCTTGCTCAGGACCAATTTTAATGGTATTTATATTTAAATTAATTCTCACATTCACACTCTCTCTCTCTTGTCTTGTAAAATTATGTATCCTAAAATTTACTACCATATAATTTTATTATATACAGGGATAACATAATTTTATATTTGGTGAAAATATTATTATTTTTTATTATAGAAATTTCTTAAATCATTTTATTGATCAGTTATTAATAGATTTTCTAAGAATCGCCATTAACTTGTCCACTTGAATGTCACTTGCATGAGAGAATCAAATCATACAGCAAGCTTGTTCTCCCTCTAGTTCGAATTCTCCCCGCTTGGAGTGCTGCCCTCATTCCTATATCAAAGTGCCTTTTCCTTTTTTTTAATATTACACACAATTCAAAATTCATCTTTTCTTAAAATGAATTTTATTTGTTTGATTTTCATATTGAAACATATATTTTAATTTTAATCTTTTTTAGGCTTTTATAATGATAGTTGATGATCAGAAATAATTAATTTTCCTATTATTTTTCTCCATTTAACCAGTGGGGTAGTGGCAAATTTTTTAGTGTGGGAACGCTAAATACATGACTTACCAATGGGGGGGGGGGTGCTTCCGGGGGCTATGAGGCACGTTTGTAAAGTATTATTTTATTTTCTTGGGTAAATAATTTTAATTGTTATTATTATTATTATTATTTTTTTAATGAGTGAAATCAGTGTGGGAACGCCGTTCCCACGCGTTCCCGCTCCACTACACCCCTGCATTTAACTTTTTAACTAAATCGGCCACTAATGTACTTTTCACTTATTTTTGGTTTCCTCAAAATTCGGTTTAAAGATTTTTAATAAAAAATTTATTTTGTCATTTTACTTTCAAAATAGTTTGAAACAATTTACTATTGTAATTCAGAGAAAATAAATGGTTGTATTGGTACAAAATGTAAATATTTTTCAATGATTATAAAATTTTTTTTTTTTTGCCGGGGGGCCTGGCAACGGATAAAAGCAACAGTCACCATAATCGTTGCCGTCAAGTGATGCCAAGCACAGCGAAAGCTCGGGATTGGTGACCCCGTGCAATCAGCGTGTGGAACCCCCCCCCCCCCGGTAGCCATCGATAGTATGTATTTTCAATTGAATAAATAAATTTTTCACCCTTAAATGGCCTCTATAGCCGAAAAGGGTTAAAAAATAAATTTTTTTATTTCAAAAATATACGGAATTAGTTTATTTTGATTGGTATCAGATGGAAAATAGTTTAAAATAAATATATGAAAATGTTTCTATGAAAAGAAGCTCAACAAAAAAATAAACAAAGAAATTGAAATAAAATGGCCCCATTTTGTGTTTATTCTCTTCCTTATTGACGGCCCCATCATCTCCTTTTTGCTCTTTTTTTCACGGAAGTGCTTTGAGTTGAAACTCAGCTCCATTTAAAGGATAAAAAAAGAGTAAAAAGAGTTGTCTCATTTTTTCAAATTACGTTTAGGTCGCTTGTCAGATACGTCTTGCATATGTGGGTGGATACGTTAAGAAAACTATAGGCTCAAATAATTATAGAAATTTATTAAAAACTTGTATGAATCAGAAAATGGACGTTACTTTTCGTAAATAGTCAACATTTCTATTTACAAAAAAAAAAAAAAAAATGTTATGCCTTTCAATCAAAATGAATAATTAACAAACTATCTTTGGTTTCGCGTTAATATAATTACCATATAACAGTGGTTACCAAACTTTATGTTTCCACGCCTCCCTTATGACGTCACTCCCCCCAGTTTATATATAAAATAATACAAACACAAAATATTTTATTACAAACTAAGACAAAGAAGATCTCTATATCCGGTGGGGGGTAGGCATGGCCTCGTCAAGGCTTCGGCTAGCCTCGTCTTCCTCCGCCCGAGCTCGAATGTTGTAACGCTTTTTTGTTACGCTACGTGATGATTTCTACCAATACACCCGACTGTAAGCCGCGTAAAAGAACTTCGTTCCAAAAGAATAACAATATTTTATTATTGTCTTTTAATGAAAGTAGGCATACTCAATGCAAATTTTTTTTTATTTATTATTTTATTTATAAAAAGCCTCGCAGTTTGGAAAACGCTGCCATATAATATAATAGAAAACAAAAATTATATGTTCCGAAATTTACGTTTTTATTTACGTATAGCTTGCTCTACTTTTAATTAAGACGATACAAATGATTGTTTATATTGATTTTTTAGTCTTTTCGGTAGCTTAGGCTATATAGACTTATAAACTTTTAGACGATACTCATTATAATAAAACGATATACATGTATATTGGGGTCCAGCCATTTGGCATTCAAATGATTTAAATAAATTCATCGGACTACCTGTGAACCAAACCCGCGCCTTTAGGTTATCAATAATTACATATGTCAACATTACTTACCTCTCGGCCAAGAGGGGATAAATGATTTAATGCAATCTTATTAAAATAATTCTCCCAGCTCTCTTATCATGGTAGTAATTAAGATAAAGGCAAATCTGGATAGGAAGTAGAAGCGCGGCGTTTCGGCGCCGGGGAGTCTCCCCTCAGGACTTTGCGATCGATGTTCTGGAGAGGTAGGGGTACCCGGAAATGGCGCCACGGTGTCGACGACCCTTCCCCCTTTGTCCCTTTTTCAGGGCAACTCGCGAATTTCGGGAGGGAAGGATAGGGAGGGGAGAGTGATGGTCATTGCACCTTGCCTGCTGACAATCAACACGCCCTACAATCAACCCTTTCTCGCTCAAATGAATTTTTTTCATTAGGAGTCGAATAAAATTGAATTTATTTCAATTGCTTTCAAATAAATAATTAACGAATTATCTTTTTTATATCAATATTATACTAAATATAAATTTATTTAATTTAAATTTGAAACTCTATTAGTCCTAATCTAATTAGAAATATACTCAATGTTGAGGTTCAGTAGATAACTCCTTAGCCCTCGGGCTTGGAGTAGTTGGTAGCGCACCTACCTTGTATACCAAGAGTCCAGGGTTCGGAATCCCAGGCAGTCCGATGATTTTATTTAAGCCATTAGGAAATCCAATATTTTTTTCTTCCATAACCTATAATTTTTTTTATATATTCAGAAACTAGACTTTCTCCCGAGTAAAATGATATATAATATTAAAAACTCGTTGGGTTATTTCTTTGTATAATGGGCAGTAGCGTAGCGAGTCTAACTCGCGCCCGGGGCCCAATACCTTTTTAGCGCCCCCCCCCCCCCCCCCATTCGTAAACCATATACTATTATATGTAAAATATACTCGCAAATTAATAAATAAATAAAGTCATAGGCTCAAGCTAGACTTTAAATTTGAGACAAAATTTTTTGTTTTGCGGATCATTTGGCGCCCCTTTGTGAGTAGCGCCCTGGGATGATGACCCCCTTGCCCCTCCCTCGCTACGCCACTGATAATGGGTGGGCAAAGTTGTGCGCTCGGCCTAGTCCGACCCTTTATTTTATTAATCGGTTGGCTTAGGGGTTGAAAAATTAAAATTATTTTTCTCTAATTTTATTTCATTACCAAGTGAACCCAAATAAATGACAATATTCAAAAATTATGTTTGGAATTATTTTATTTATTTATTTGTACAAATTCTCTTAACAGATTTAATGCTCCAAGCAGAGGGTTGTTAGGGTTGATTGATTAGGGATATAAATATCTAATTCTATTAATATTTTAAATCATATGTTATTTTTCCATCTTTAAATAAAGTTAGATTAGGAGGAAAAAAAGTATTTTTTATTTTTTTATAAAATGGGAATCCTTATTCTGATTCTTTTATATAGAGATAACAAACAGGCATAAACCTCTCTCTCAGTTGAGTGCAAAACGAGTTAGCTGTCAGGCCTCTCTCTCTCTCTC
>JAKCPI010030047.1:0-11763 GCA_023213315.1 Euborellia annulipes | reverse complement strand
CCAAAACTTACAATTTTGTGGGAGCTTGCAACTAATGGGCAGAGGGCTATTATTCATTGGAATTAGCAAGTTTTGGAAATGACTTCATGAAAGTCGCCATCTTTATGTTAGCAAGCAAGTAGTTTTGGAAGAGTATCTGAGTTTGCAAAAAGACAGTTTTGGAAATGGAATGAAATGCAACTAGGCTCGGTTTGAATTTGTACTCGATTTTCAGTATTTGTGTCAAATTTTTATTTATTTATTAATGAATTTTGACATTAATCCTCAAACTCTTTTTACAGTTGAGAAAATAATTTCAGAAAGCAATCTTTGTTCAAACGATTTTGCTTTGAAACACCTTCTTTATTCCCCCCACACAAACAAGTGTATTCTTAGAAATTCACAAACTTTAATAATAATAAATTTAGGTCATATATTTTAATGATAAATTCAATTTAAAATAACGTATCGCGCCTCCACCTTTTGTTATCCTTTAGAAATAATATTTCTCATTTTATATTGTACTAACCTTTTGTTTAATTTTTTTTTTAATTTCTCTCTTATTTGATAAATTATTTTTTAAAGAAAATCCTTTTAAATTTAGAAAATCTTTGATAAAAATTACTAAAGAAAACGTCTTTCAAAAAAGCAGTTTATTTAATTAAATAGCAATTATCTTTTTTTTTAAACGAGGGAATTCTTTAAAGAGGTTTGTTTGAAATTTTATTTTTTATATAATAAAGATGTATCATAAGAGAAAAGATCCAAAGGACAATGGAAATTTTTATTAAACCCTTAATTTAAATATAATTACATTGTTATATTCAAATTAAAAGTTCTTGAATGGAAAATTTTAGAAGTTTATTCTTTTAGGGTTTAGAAGATTTTTCAGAAAGGTGATATAATTATTTAATCAGCCATCAGTATTATTAAATTAAAATGTATATAAATTAAAAACCTAATGGCCTCTGTAGTAAAAGAAAAATATATTTTCGGCATCTTAGGCAATATAGACTTTTAATGATACTCATTATTTGAATATGATATATTTTAGGGTGTCCAGGCACATTTATATCATTTAGTATCCAAATTATTTAAATAAACAGCGCCCCTTGGCATTAAGACTATCAATATTGACATTTGTTAACACCTCTAGCCTCTAGGCCACGGGAAGGAGAGGGATAAAAAATATTAAGTCATAACAAAATTGTGGACTAGAAACCCTCACACTTTTTTCTCATTCACTCTCACATTCACACAGTCTTTTCGGCAACTTAGGCCATTTAAGACTTTTACGATAACCGTTATTTAATAATATATATTTATTTTGGGTCCAGGCATTCTTATTTAAGCCATTTGGTATCCAAATGGCTTAAATAAAATCATCGGACTGCCTGGGGTCCGAACCCGCGACGTTTGGTATACGAGGTTAGCACGCTAAACTCTACGCCAAGCCCCGAGGGCCTAGAAAAATTTGCAAAACAAATTGCCAAATTAAAAAATTATACCAAGAAAAAATTACTACTTCTTCTTTTGATTGTTTATTTTATATATTCGAATTCTTAAAGTTTATAAAAAATAATAAAAATAAGAGAAAGTAAAAAAATTGTAAGAGCTGACAATGCAAGTGAAAGTAAAGGGAGAAAAAAAATATTGGTCGACCCCCAGAGCTCCACCTAATGGTCCGATGTTTGCCAAAAGCTTTTCAGTTCTAAGCCTCTACCCCTAGTTTCTTTTCGTGCAAAATTTAAAAACAATTGAATGAATAGTTTTTGAAAAACTTCTTAAATGGATTCAGGGGACCTCAAAAAGCATTTTGGCAGCTTCAGTTCAATTTCGATTTTTTTTACGATTACATAAACTTTACCTGCCCAACCTATGGTTGGTGGACAAAGTTAATAAAAATATACAGGTAGATAGAGATTGAGATATTATTTTCTTTTTAAATAAGCTTTTTTTTTTTGATGATGAAAAAATGTTTTTGTTTAAAACAATAAAAGGAGTTTATGAAAGAGAGAAAAATAATAACAGATAGGATCTATTGGCAGATGGATGTCTCTGACATAACACAAAATGACTGGTTGTTGTTATTCGATTCTTTAAATATAATTGGATATTTTGTTTTTGTCTTTTTCTCTCTTTCTTTGTATGTTTAGGATTGTCAAACAGTTGACTTGATTTCATAGTAATAGCAGCTAACTATAAGACCGCTTGTCGATTGTTGACAGGCGATAGATAGTGGCGTTATATATGTATAGAGCCTTTAATTGCATGTCTAAAGGGCTGTACTCTGACATCATGTGAACAACTTGATTGTAAATAGACGTTTGTTTGCATAGTATCTATATCAAGGATAAATCGTCTTTCTAATAAAATTTTTTATGTTTTACAAAGAGAAACATGAATTCCAACCAATTTTAATAATAATAATTACAGTATCTTTAAAAGAAGAGATTAAATAGGAAAATGAAATTTTTATTCTCTATTAAAGATAAAAAGATTTATCCTAAGATCGATTTCCAGGTAGTCGGTGAATTTAAAGCCCGCCCTGAAGTGTAGGCAACCAATACTCTGCTTTGTCTAGAGGGAAGCCTCTTCCCCCTATCGAATGTAAAATGACATCTTTCGTCTCTTCCGCAACAAACAAATAACTTCTTTACTTCTTCTCAGTAAATATCTCAAATATCCCACGATTTTACAATACTCAAAACATCAGCTTATATTAAACATCTATTCAAAACATTTCAAATAATTAAATTAAATTTGTATATCAAAGTTTTACATTGTAAATAGTAGATTTTATATACCGAAAATTAGAATGTCCTTAATTTTTCGATTTTTTTTTTTTGTGAATTTTTACTTTCTCTTACCTCTATAGATGTTAATATTTATATAGAGAGAAAGTATTGGATTAATGTCAAAAATTCGATGTCGAGATTTTGATGGATATACACGTTTTGAGGTCCCCTGAGTCCGAAAAAGTGGTTTTTGTGACATGGTCTCGCCGTGTTTGTGTCTGAACAAAATATCTCAAGAACCAAAAGAGCTATGAGGTTAAAATTTTATATTTAAGTTAGGTACCCCCTGACACGTGACTTGAAGCTTTTGAACAAAATCGGCCAAAGAGTACTATTACTTTACTGATGTACTTTTTCAGTTTTTTTTTGACTTTCTCAAAATTCGCTATAACGATTTTGATTAAAATTCAAAAATCGATTATTTTTTAGATACTCTTTCAAGTGTATATTCTCATTTCGCTCTTAAAATTGTTTGAAGCACCTTTACTGTTGTACAGTGGGCGCCACAATTAAGTCCCCACCTGATAGCTAGAGCCTTAAGTATATGGTGTATAGTAAAATAATTTTAATGACCGAAAAGTTAAAACTTAAAATCTGGTCCAGATGATTTTATTTTATCTTTTCAGTTTTAAAATTATTTCACCATAAACCATATACTATACTATATTCTTAAGGTTCTAGCTATTAGGTACTTAATTGTGGCGGTCACTGTACTTGGTACTTAATAGAAAAGCTAGGAGTAATGGTTGCCATGGTAACAAAATATATATATTTTCCCATGTTTATAAATTTTACATCTTGAATATATCGGTGAAAACTAAATATATCTCGACACAAAAAAATCTGGCGTGACAAGCACAGAACACAAGTTTCGATTACCGAAGATAAGGAAAAGTTGTGTACTCTGCGTCCAGTCATCCAGATTTTCTACTTATATTCTCGCAAATAAAATTTTACGCCAGTCGGATTTCTTTAACCCCCTCGACCGCCCTGGTCAAAATTTTAATTTTTTTTAGAGATGGGTTCTAATTTTGTTTATTATATTAAAGAACACTTCGCAAAATAAATTTTATGTCATTCGGAGGTCCTTATAAGCTTATAAGCTCCTTCGACCACCCTGTGAAAAAATTTTGAAAATATTTTTTTTTTTACGGATAGTTTATAATTTTGTTTATTCTATTAAAAAAACACTCGCAAAATAATTTTCACATCATTCGGAGTTCATTAACCGCCCCCCCCAGATCCCCCTTGAAACATGTCAAGTTAGTTGAAGAAGGAATCCTAAGATTAATATGCAAATATTTAATTTTTTTTTTAAAATAATTTAATTATTAAATAATAAAACAAGCAATTATACCGGTATACCAATATTTATTTAAAAGTCCAAAAAAAAGTAAAAATTTTTGTAGATATTTCCTTTTCTTTTTACAGTCGGGATATAATTTTCACATATAATTTTTAAGTTTATATAGAATATATATTTAGAAATATAATCCAGGTTACACTCTTGAATAAATTCATACGTTTTGTGTACAAATGTTTTGCGTTTTAAATGTCATCATCAAACATCAAAATGAAATTGTAGGTGTTCGTTTTTCATGAGAGAAAAAGAGATAGAGAGAGAGAGAGAGAGAGAGAGAACAAAAAAAAAATAAATAAAACATTTGACTCTATATACTGTATATATGAAACAAATATTTGAACAACAAGAAAAATTACCTCTCTCTGCTACTTTGTCGGTTTAACATTTGGATACACAAAGGATATGGTAATGTAGACGAAATCGCCCTTTTTTTCTTAATTTTGTTACATGGTTTTAATTTTTGAAATAGCCCTCGGGGCTTGGTGTAGGGGTTAGAGTGCTAACCTCGTATACCAAAAGTCGCGGGTTCGGACCCAAGCAGTCCGATGATTTTATTTAAGCCATTTGGATACCAAATGGCTTAAATAGAAATGCCTGGACCCCCAATAGATATATCAAAACATACGAGTATCGTTTAAAGTCTTAAGTTGCCGAAAAGACTCTATGTATGTGTGTGTGAGTGAGTGTGAATGAGAAAAAAGTGTGAATGTTTAAAAAAAAAAAAATTTTAAAACCAGGTAAAATTGGTGGTCTACTCGCGATCGGTTAATAATGAATCAAGAAAGGTATACTATAGACTGTAGGTTAAATAAAATTGTTTTAAGCCCTATAGCCTTTTTACTTTCTCGTAAAAAATATAAAGAGAAAGTATTGTAATCGTCAAAAAATTCGACTTCGAGATTTTGATGTTTCTCCACGTTTTAGACCTCCCTGAGCCCAAAAAACCATTTTGGGCATTATGTCTGTCTGTGTATGTGTGTGAACGCGATTGCTGAAAATCCAAAGCAGCCAGATCGATGAAATTTGGTATATACTCCTTGCACTAAAATTGAACAATTTTGAAAAAAACTTTTTAGGTAAAGAACTACTTCCAGGTGAAGTATTTACTCCAAAAGTTGATAGAAATCTACAATTTTAGTGCAAGGAGTATATACCAAATTTCATCGATCTGGCTGCTCTGGTTTTTAAGCAATCGTGTTAACATACACACAGACATAATTCCAAAAGAATATACGAGAAAGTTTGGGGAAGTCATTCCCCTTTTATTTTATTTACTTATACCTTAGCCAGGGGCCTTTAGCCTCTGGCTTTTTTAAATGACAAAATCTCAATCTGTTTTAATTTCTGAGTCCTGGTTTTTAAAATCAAATTTAATCTCCTTCCACAAATAAGATTAGGCCTATATTAAATGTATAAAAAAGTAAAATATGATTAGGCTACTTAATAAGGAAGTTTTCTATTTATTATCAGATGATGTATTAAATTTCATTTTCTGCTTGTTTTAATTTGTTAAATAGCCATGGGCATATCAAATTTTAATAAGGAAGTTCTATTTAAAGTGAAAAAATAATAATAAATATTATACGGTACCATAATTCACAATTTAAAATTGCAATTAAGCTATTTCAAGCTCTTGTATTTTTAATCAGATTTTAGCCATAACAGTTTCGTGTTGATTTTGTTGATAAGAATTCAGTCAATAAGACGGCTGTATAATAAAAGGAGGGAAGGAGAGTTCGTGGACCTTTGACAATGAAATTATACGAAAGGGCAATTCCGTGGGCATGTAAACTTCTCAAAAAATTTGCTCACTTTAGCTGGAAGATCAATTTGAAATGGAGAAATTTACCCATCAAAACGTCTATAGCTTCAAAAATTAATATATCATATAGAAGCAGGAAATACTAAAGAAAAGTATAAAAAAAAAATAAATGAAATTCAATAGTATCAAAATCTTTTGCGCTATCATTGAGAATAATTATCCCATTCTCCATAAGTTTATTCTACAAGCCATCTGGTTTTTATATCCATTTACACATACAAAGTAGTTTTTTCCAAAACAGATATTGACTTTTGGAGTACCCTGTATTTATAAATGAAAATTTGTATTCCACTGTGTTAAAAGCACATTTCGTAACCTAATAGATACGTGTGTATTGAAGCGTGGGATGTTAAGCATAATTTGACTACACGTGTCATGCGAGAGAGAACAACAACAGACGGTGGTTGATAATAGATAAAAGATTATACTTTATTAAAAAAAAAAGACAAATATATAGGGTAAGAGAAAGTAAAAACATTATATCCAAAATAAAGTAAATATCTTAATTTCTCTCATCAACAAATAAAAATAATAAAATTTTGTGTGACTGGTCGCACCTTTGGTAAGAGAAGTTGTGTTCTGTGAAGAAATATGTAGAAATTTTTTTATATTTTGTTAAAATTATGGAGAAAAAACAACCAGCGACTGCTTTCCACGTCAAAACTTTTATAGAATAAAACGCTCCACTATTATATCATTTGATGCACTGAGGATGGTTTGCGTTAGGCGGACCGAAATATATGCAAATAGATTATTTTGACGTGGAAAGAAGACGCTGGTTGTTTTTTCTCCATAACCTTAATTCAATCGTCCCAGCATACGTGATTTCTTTTACTTTTATATTTTGTTACCAATGGCAGCTCCTATCTTTCCTATGAAGTAACAAGAGTAAAGTGTTCTTTAAACAATTTTCAGAGCAAAAAGAGAATATACATTTTAAAGAACATCAAAAAAATAATTGATTTTTGAATTTTAATCAAAATCGTTAGAGCAAATTTTGAGAAAATCGAAAAAAAACTGAAAAAGTACATCAGTAAAGTACTCTTTGGCCGATTTTGATAAAAAGCTTATTTTTCCGGTCCCGGAGGGGTGTTTAACTTAAATATAAAATTTCAGCCTCATAGCTCAATTCCTTCATGCTTAAAATTGAACACACACCCACCCACCCACACACACACACACACACCCACACACCCACAGACAGACCATGTCGCGAAAACCACTTTTTTGGATTCAGGGGACCTCAAAACGTGAAGATCCATCAAAATCTCGACATCGAATTTTTGACATGAATCCAATACTACTTTCTCTCTATATATATTACATATATACATAGGTAAGAGAAAGTAAAAAGTGTGAGTGTTTAAATATATATATAAATGGTCTCTGAATTATAACCATGTAGCCAACCACTCAATGATTGTTCTCATTTATAATTGGTCCCCACGTTTATGAGAAAGGAAGTTAGTTTTATAACTTAAAGCAAGAGTTTGATCTCTTTATTTTGAACAAAATTAAAAGGGCGTTTCATTTAATAATATTCATATGTCTGATGAAATAAATAGCCTATCTTTGGTCTTTTTAAACATTATCTAATCAATCCATTCTAGTTCATTAGCCAAATGATAACGCAATCATATTTCGTAATATAGGCAAAAAAATTAATGAATAATAAGAGGGGTAAATTTTTGAAGTGGAGCTATTTGATTATCTTTCTGGGAGGAAATGTCTTTAAAATAAATTTAAATTTTCCATTTTGTCTTATAGTATACTGTATATTTATTAAAATAAAATATTAATTATTATTATGTATTATATTATTATTAAAAAAAAAAAAAAAAAAAAAATTATTGAAAGTATATTTATTAACCCGTCACTTAGGCTGGACGCACACTAATTGAGCAAAACGCGTTTTGTCCAAGAACAAAACGTTTTGCTCAATGTCAACGTACACCGATTAGGCAAAATATTTTGCCATTGAGCATTTTTGCCTAACCGGCGTGCGTTGGCATTTTTTGCTAAATAGCAGAACATTTTGTCCAATGCCAAATCACACCGATTGAACAAAACGCTCAATGATAAAATATTTTGTTCAATGATGTCGAATCATGCTCAATTGTCAATTTTACCTCCTCGGTGTGCGTGGACCCATAGAAAAGCATTGAAAAAAAAAACTGTTTTAGGCACGATTAGTCAAAAACGTTTTTGCTCAATTGGTGTGCAAGTTCAGCCTTAGAGCCACGGGCTTTTGTATCGTAATTTCCAAACCTCTCAAATCTGTGTTTTTATATAAGAGAATATTTTCCTTGTTTGAGATTATTTATAATTTTCTTATAAAAGTCACGATTAATCCCAATTGTCTTCAATTACTAATAGATTAAAGAATTATTTTTTAAAGCCTTACTCCATGGGGCTAATTATATTTTAAGAGTCGAATTCATTTCAAAAAATATTTTTTTTTTACTTATAATCTACATATCGACGTTCTAATTAGTAAAGTGCCTAACTCCATTTTTGTTTATTTTACAGGAGAGCCAAAAAACATTTCATTGTCATTATTAGAGCCACTGTTAAACACTTTTCGAACAGAAAAATTTGAATTACACTCTTACCCACTTCAGGGCATAAAGAGAATGATATTTTTCAACAGAAAATACAAAAAAATGATTTTCGAAAAAAAAGTGGAGTTAGACACTTTTCTAATTAGAGCGTCGATATATTTTTCTAACGAGTATTCTCATATTTATTTTTATTTTTAAGGTCCGAATGATTGATTACGAATATTTTTTTACTCCAATATAAACGAATTTTTTTTTTCTCTCCTATCTCTTTGTTTTAAAATAAATAGACACCGAGTGAATTTGAATAGTAACAGGTGAGAATTAATAATATTATCTTTAGTGAGTAAGGAATTAGTAATGGGCAGGTGGTATAGCAACAAAGAGGGTCTCCTGATAAGCAAATAACGCTAAAGCATTATTAATTCGACAACAGAGAGAGACAAGTTTGTCTTGGTTGGTCGGTCCATTCAATATAGAGGTGTAATAGCCCTAGGCGCCTCACCTCTATTGGATTATTATTATGAGAGCCATCTATTCAGTATAGCATAAATATATTTTGCATGCATAGGGGAAAGCAGTCAATGCAAGTTGTTGCTGCGTGGGCTGGAAAGGTTTAATAAGATCACAAACAATCCACTCAATAATTAATTTTATATATACTTGTAGGTGAGTAATATGTCATTTATAATCAACAAGAGTTGTTGATGATTAAAGCTTAATTCATTAAATCGATTAATTTAATATAATATGTACAATTCAAAAGAGAGTGTATACGAATGGATTACACTGGTTATTATAACAAGAGAGGGGAATAAATTAATGATTTTTAAGTCGTAAGTAATTATGTCTATTATATTGATAGATAAAAAGCCTATCATCTCCCCCGACCCCCTCCCTTAATAAAATTCTGGGATTGTCACTGGGTAGCGCCCTAGAACTCATCGATATATTTTCAAATAGATACGTATAATAAATGTGTAAAGTCAAGAAGAAATGACTTTTTTTA
Source organism: Euborellia annulipes (assembly GCA_023213315.1). Lineage (NCBI taxonomy): Eukaryota > Metazoa > Arthropoda > Insecta > Dermaptera > Anisolabididae > Euborellia > Euborellia annulipes. The sequence continues at coordinate 2,234 of JAKCPI010030047.1, read as the reverse complement.
ACCCACCAGATTTTGATAAAAGATTTTTATTTTTTTTTATTTTGCCTGTTGACCTGTCAGTATTAAATTGATGGAAAGTTGCTTTTAAAACAAAATGAACAATTTATACAAACTTTGAAATTTTTTAATTAACTTTCGACAAAAGATCATAGATGGACAAAATCCTTTAAAAAGGATTAGCAATCCGATCTGCAGATCCGGGCAGTTTGAAGGATCCGATCGACTTATCCGACCCGGCTTCTGCAAAAGGTTCGACGATTCGATCCGATCAGCTAATCCAATCCGATTTAGAAAAATGATCGCTGTTCCGATTCATAAATCAAGATCTAAGATCAGAAAATCCGATCCAGTTTGCCCAAATAAACTCTAGTTCTTCGGCCGAATTTGCACATTTTTAGACATTTGGATGAAAGATATAAAAGGGTTAAAAGGATTGGCATTCTTTGAAAAGGATTGGAAACTTCAGGATAACTAATCTTACAAAACTCCTAGATCCAGAGAGAAAAAATGATCTCAATTCACTCCCCTTTCGATTCGGATCGCGATCCAGATCTAAGATCCTCCTCAAAAAAAGGATTTCGATCCAAATCCAAAAATCCTGGATCGGACCTTGGGATTTAAATCCAAAAGGATCGCAATCCTGGAAAGAATACTCCCGGCTATGAGAAATTGTCCCACATCCACCACAGCATTACATTCCTCTCCTCCCCCAAATTTTATGGACCAGTCAATTGATGTTAGTCTTTTTTTAATAGTTTGATGTTTTATCATTAAAAATGAAATTTTATAATTCTAATAAATTTCGATATTTTGTTAAAGAAAAATAAATTTTCATTTGGCAGAATATATAAACATTTCAAGTTTGTTTTAAGATTGTTTCAATTTCTTATATAAAATTAAAATAACATAATTTATCTCCAAGAATCTTGTTGAAATTATTGATTATTTTTCTTTAAACCAAAAGCTTACGAGGTCGAAAGAAATGTTAGAAAATTGTTAAGGGGCCATTCAACTATAACGTAAGCAAGGAGCGCTAACAGGGGGAGTTTTTGGAGATCAAAATCTCCCCTCCCCCTAAGAGAGAGGAAAATAGCTCTATTTTAAAATATTTTTGCATTTGTTTTATATAAATTTAATCATTAAAACATAAAACAACCTCACCCCTCCTGTAGCTGAGAGGTTAGAGTTGTTGACAAATGTCAATATTGATAATCTTAAAGCCAAGGGGCGCAGGTTCCGATTACAGGCAGTCCGATGAATATTTATTTAAATCATTTGGATATCAAATGGTATCAATAAATGTGCCTGGACCCCACATTTCAGTATTTCGCATTTAAATTATTTGAGTATCGTTAAAGTAAGTAGGCATATATGACTAAAGATCCCGAAAAAGACTTAAAAAGGATCTTTTTAATCTAAACTTAAGAACTCCTTTAAAATAATTTATGTATATTTGAAAAATTTTTCAAATGTTAATTAATCAATTTTATCAAAAAAAAATATTTGAAATAAATAAATTAACATCAATATTCTAATCACGTCCTACCTAAGTTACTAGGTAGGGCTGATTCAGAACAACACGTATAGCAAACGTATATTTTTGGCCGATACAGGTAGTATTTATAGTTCTGTTATTAAGAAAATACGAATTAAGTAGGCAAGTTCCTCTTTTGGATATATTCGACATATCTACTATAAGTTATAACTCTGGAAAGTGATAAAAATAAAGAAACTAAATTTTCTATTCCATTTATTTTACTTTCTCATCAATATATGAAATATATAGTATATATTCTCGCTATAGCGAGAAAGAATAACGATGCAAAAAACAAAACAAAACAGGATTTAGATAATAGGACATGAGTTTATATTTTGTTAATGAATGAAATTTAAATATCCCTCCGATTTGACTTGTCGAAATTCATTGATATTTTCTCCCTTTTGCATAGACCAATTTAAATTTGCATAAATCTTTGATTATTATTCATGACACAAGTGCCTTTAACTTCTATTCTAACATCTTTTGAAGTTAGAAACTCAAACTATTATTAGTATTCCACTTTAATATTATTGTATAGATAATTTTAAGGTCACCAATTATTTTTTGAAAAGTGAGTGCCAAAATTAAAAGGTCATCCATGCGTTTTCTGCAAGTAATTATTTCATTATTTTTATTTAAAAAATTATGAAAATCTTTATTAGGTTTAAAGTTGCCATTTTTCACATTGAAAAAA
>JAKCPI010030046.1:0-11748 GCA_023213315.1 Euborellia annulipes | reverse complement strand
TGCTCTTTAAAATGTATATTCTCATTATGCCCTTGAAATCTTATGAAGACCACTTTACTCTGAACTTCATAGAAAAGATAGAAGAAATGTTTGCCATGGTAACAAAATATAAACTACGGAAACTAAATATACGTCGACCTAAAAAAATCTGGTGTGACAAGCACAGAACACAACCTTCGATTACCGAAGGTAATTGATAATAATATAAAAAATTTTAATAGAAGTTGAAGAAAAGTTGCTGTTGAGGTTATGGATTGGAAGAGAGCCGCAACAATGGCGCTTTGTGCCTAATTAGATTATAAGCCTACAAGTACTGGTCGCTCTCGGGTGTGGCATAGTAGGTAGCGTGCCTACCTCCTATACCAAACGTCGCGGGTTCGGACCCAGGCAGTCCGATGATTTTATTTAAACCATTTGGGTACCAGATGGCTTAAATAGAAATGCCTCAACCCACAATAGATAATAGGCCTATATATTACAACGGTTATCGTCAAAGTCTTAAATGGCCTAAGTTGCCGAAAAGACTGTGTGAATGTGTGTGTGAGTGTGAGTGGTGAGGTGTGAATGTTTAAAAAAAAAAAAGTACTGGTCGGACGAAACGTCTCCTTTTCGCCATTTGGCCTCCAAAGGGTCTCTTTATTTACTGCACCCGTACTTGCTCTCTTCCAATCCATAAAAGATTTAAATTTAGACTCACTGCCAATCCTATAGGCATCTATATATATAATAGCCGATTTATCTTTAAAGTGTCATTTTTTCAAAGCCCTAACATGAACAAAACAAAATCAGCCAGTGGCCTGAAATATACATATTTTTTTGAATGAATAAAATTAAACAGAATATAATTGAATAGAGGGCATAAAATTACTTTACTTAATTGATCCTGTGGGATCCTTTCCCGAATGATTAAATAGCGAATGAATCTAATCCATCTACTCAATCTCACCCTATGTCAATCCCATCGAAAAAGTGCAAGAGTACAATCATGAAAATGTTTTAGGAAATTAAGTACGAGTGATCAATGATGATCAATGTTATTTTATTAATTAAATTTCTATTCTAGAGAATGTGTATCATCTAATTTCAAAATTAAATAGGCTACAAAAAAAATATCACGAGAATCGTAAAACTTGATTTCAATCTCAAGATGAAACTTTCAAAATTAATTCAAGCAGTTTAAAAAAAGAATTAAAATAGCAATGTGAGGGACAAAATTTTTTTTTCTAAATTTTCAAAATTGATTTTTTAAATTACTACAAGATTAACATTTTCATTTTAAGTGTTTTAATATGTAGGCCTATATTCTTTTCAAAAATAATATCAGTTTTAGCCGAAGAAATTTTTTTTCATGAAGGACAAAAAAAAATAAAATTCATAACTTTTTATTGAAAAGTGACACTTTAAATCTGATTACATTTAATAGGTTAAAATTTACTAGAAAAAATCCTTTATGGCTATTTTTGAAAAGAGCATTTGTTTTTTTTTTTTTTTTTTTTTTAGTCCTTCTCGGCATCTAAGGCCATTTAGACCCCATCCCTATTTATTTCAAATGATTTGTAGTCAAATCAAATGAAATAAATTTTTCTCGCTTGGGACGGGAAGCGAACCCGGGACTCCGGTGCGAGAAGCATGTCTTCTCACTGAGCCACGGCTCCCGGGCAAGAGCATTTGTTAAGAGAATTAATTTTGTAGTAACCCAAAAAATATAATTTTTGGCCCCAGTACACATTAGGCGGAATAGGAGATCGCCTATGGGCCATAGGCTTTTTAAACTCTTTTTCGACATCTGAGGCCATTTAGACCCCGTCGCTATTTACTTGAATTGATTGGTAGCCATTTTAAGCCATTTGGATACCAAATTGCTTAAATAAGAATGCCTGGACCTCTTAATTGTATCATATTAAATTAATGAGTATCGTTAATGTCTTATATGGCCTGTGCTGCCGAGAAGACTGTGTGTATGTGTGTGTGAATGAGAAAAAAGTGGAAGTGTTTTTATAAAAAAAAAAAGAAAAGGCGAGGGTCCGCCGCAGGCGGGTCAGAACCAGCTGAGGGGAGGGGGTCCAGAGGGTCGAAACCCCCCTGTCTAGGCGCAAAGCCCGCAAGGGCACGGCTTCTCATAATTAAGAAAAGGCGAGGACCCGCCCCAGGCGGGCCCGAGCCAGTTGACGGGGGCCCAGGGGAGAAAGCCCCCCTGTCTAGGCGCAAAGCCCGTCGAAGGCGGGCGCGGCGGCTATTTTAGATTAAAATAGAGAGAACTATACGTATAGTAATAATGCGAGAATCCGATTTGATTCCTTGCTCATTAAACTAAATGTTGGGAATGCGCTTCATTTGCATGTAAATAAATTTGTCGTCAAATGACGTTCTTTGAAGTCTCTCTAATCGTTAATTCCTCTGACCCGATCTCATTTCTGAGAGAAATTCAAATGCTTTTGGGGGGTGATTTGTCTATACTTTTTCTTTTAGTCAAATTCTAAAAGTAAATAGCAATTTCATGTGATTTGGAATTTGTTTATGACGATCCAGGTCTCATTACAAGCGTCACATTAAGCGTGCACCAACTCGAGATGGTTTTTAAAAATTTAGGGTATCTATGGAATGAAACTAATGATTCTAAATGATTTATTCCCTTTGAGTCTTTTTGTCTATGGGCCTCGAAGGGTCATAAAGAAATTAATAATGATGTTATATATGTGATGAGAAATAATTATACAGTCATATCTCAGTATATGACCTTAATCTGTTGATGAATTTTGAACTTTTGCTGACCCATACCAAACTAAACCTTTACCATAAAAAGGTTGTAAAAATGATTTATCAAACGCAAAATTCACACCGTGGAAACATAACGTATTTCAAAGCAGACGTACATATACCGAGGTGCCCTGTTTAAAATAGTTTTTCCTCTACTAGAAATAATTTATTTTTCTTCTTTTATTTTCTTTAACGTCTTTTTTATCATCTAAGCTCATTTAGATCCCTCCAATTCAATTCAAATACATTTTTGCAGCTTGAAATATTGTAGGAAGCGAATCCCTGACTACCAGCAAAGAGAGATTTTACCAATGTCCTTCGCCCCAGTGGCTTATTATACAACTCTAAATTTTAGTCCGATTATTATAGTCTGGTTATTTTAATTGGGTCTATGATTTTAATTCAAAATTCCCTGGTCAGTAGTAAAGTGGTAAAACAATCGTCTCTTAATTAATAAGGAAGAGAGGATGTCAGCCAACCAGGATAGCCTCTATCAAATAAAAATCTCAATCCAGAAGACGTTTCGGATTTAATTACATAATGCCATCATCAGTTCTTATGAGCTGAAACGAGCATAAATAAAAAATTAAATTGTATGGTTTTATGAAATCGCGAAGCAAGTGAAACTTTTTTTACTATATATAAAAAAAAATTTTCCCCTCCCGTGAAAATTTTGAAAAAAATAATTTTTTTCATTTTGCGGAAAATATTTTCCTCCGCTAGCCGTTCATTCTTCTTTTGATTGAAATTTTTAATTACGGAATTAATAACATGCAATGGATATTAGACTATTAATCCAATCATTGGAGAGCCATTTCTCTCATCGACATCTTTTCTTAATTATAAATATGTTTCACGGAAAACCTACACCACTTTCCCTCCAAACTATTTTCTTAATTACATTGAATACCATTCAATTAATTTACGGTTGAAAATTGGGAAAAAATCTAAATGTTCTCGGATGCCGAAAAAGACTTAAAATTTTCTTCTTCCTTGACTCCTTTTTCAAAAATCTGTGTGATGTCGCACACACACAACTTTCTCTTACCTTCGGTAATCGAAAGTTGTGTACTGTGCTTGTCACACCAGATTTTTTTGTGTCGACATGTATTTAGTTCCCGGCAGTAAGGAATATTTGAATTCAGATGTAAAATTTATAAGTATGGGAAAATATTTATATTTTGTTACCAGGGCAACCATTTCTCCTATCTTTTCTATGGAGTACAAGAGTAAAGTGTGCTTCAAACAATTTTGAGGGCAAAACGAGAATATACATTTGAAAGAGCATCTAAAAAATAATTGATTTTTGAATTTTAATCAAAATCGTTAGAGCGAATTTTGAGAAAATCGAAAAAACTGAAAAAGTACATCAGTAAAGTACTAGTACTCTTTGGCCGATTTTGATTAAAAGCTTATTTTTCCGGTCCCGGGGGTGTTTAACTTAAATATAAAATTTCAGTCTCATAGCTCAATTCCTTCATGCTTAAAATTTACACACACCCCACACCCACCCACCCACCCACCCACCCACCCACCCACAGACAGACCATGTCTCGAAAACCAGTTTTTGATTCAGGGGACCTCAAAACGTGAAGATCCATCAAAATCTCGACATCGAATTTTACATAATCCAATACTTTCTCTCATATATATTTACATATATACATAGGTAAAAAAAAAAGTGAGTGTATGAAATATTCGTTGATAATTTTAGAGTCAAAGTCGAAAAATTGAAATTCCTCTAGAGCACTGGTGGGGAGAAAGAAATAAATTTCTATCAATTAAATAGAGTACATCCATGAAGAAAAAATAATTAAAAATTCTTTTCTATTCTCTTTTTTAAATTTCCTTTGAAGAAAAGAGCGAGGATTTCTTTCCATGCTTTTAGGGAGCAGGATATGTTAAGTAGGCACTTGGGGTCCATTAAAGAGACAACAAATAAGTAGAAACTGCCCCAAGGGCTAAAGTAAATGAAGGTTGGAAAAGTACTACACGAGTCACCTTGAGAAAACAAAATCCCCATTCCAAATGAAACCCTCGACTTTAAAGACACTGTATCTAATTTAATAAATTAAAAAATATAGGCCTACTAGAAAGGATATAGCGATATTATCCAGAAGTTTAAAACTTTTCTATATAAAAGACATTTTTAATTACATGATTTTGGTGGCATAACAAAAATAAAATAGATAAAACTAAGAAGCATTTATTAAAGTAATAAATAATTTTTAATGTGCCATCTAAGTTAGGACAGTTGTTCTAATTTTGTTCGTGGTTAATGTATATCATTTTTTCTATATACTTTTTTCTTTTCACTCATTACTAAAATTTAGAGAACTCTTAAAATAGGCTACTTAATTTATTATTATTTTAACTCCTGTTTACTTTCTCTTACCTCTATATATGTTAATATATATAGAGAGAAAGTATTGGATACAATTCAAAAATTCGATGTCGAGATTTTGATGGATATACACGTTTTGAGGTCCCCTAAATCCAAAAAAGTGGTTTTCGCGACATGGTCTGTCTGTGTGTCTGTGAACAAAATATCTCAAGAACGGAAAGAGCTAGAAGGTTGAAATTTTATATTTAAGTTAGGCACCCCCATGGGACGTGGCAAGAAGCTTTTGAACAAAATCGGCCAAAGAGTACTAGTACTTTACTGTTGCACTTTTTCAGTTTTTTTATTAGATTTTCTCAAAATTCGCTCCAACGATTTTTTTTTAATTCATAAATCAACTATATTTTAGATGCTCTCTAAAATGTATATTCTCATTTTGCCATTGAAATCTTTTGAAGACCACTTTACTCTTGTACTTCATAGGAAAGATAGGAGAAATGGTTGCCATGGTAACATAATATAAATATTTGCCCATACTTATAAATTTTACATGCCCTTGGGGCTTGGTGTAGGGGTTAGTCGCGCGTTCGGACCCCAGGCAGTCCGATGATTTTATTTAAGACATATGTTTACCAAATGGCTTGTATAAGAATGCCTGGACCCCCAATAGATATATTTAAACATACAAGTATCGTTTAAAGTCTTATATGGCCTGAGTTGCCGAAAAGACTGTGTATATGTGTGTGTGAATGTGAGTATGAATGAGAAAAAATTGTGTTAAAAAAAAAAATTACATCTTGAATTCAAATGTACCGTACTGTCGGAGCCTAAATTTGTCGACACAAAAAATCTGGTGTGACAAGCACAGAACACAACTATCTTGCCGAAGGGTAAGAGAAAGTTGTGTGCACCAGTCACTACAGATTTTTGGTTTATGTGATTAATTTATTTAAATTATTTTATAGTCAGTATAATTTCAATAAATTTTGTCGGTCAGAACAAGTTGTAGGCCTACAGTGGACGCTACAAGTGCCTAATACACTCGAAAGGGGTTCTTTGAGTTTAGGCATTCAAAATGCTTAACTTTATGAGTGCGTCTCGATGTGTGTTATTCATTGGGATTGCCTCTAATCTCATAAGAACTGATATTTAATTAAAGTCGGAACGTTTTCTTTTATTGGGATTTTCATTCGAAAGAGACTATCCTGTTTGACTGTCATCCTCTCTAATCTGAAGTAACTCAGCTTAAATTCGAGTTTGTAAATTACAAGAAATACAAACTTGTTATTCTAAGTGAAGTCATGCAAATAAATTAAAAAAAAAAAAAAAAAAAAAAACGGGGGCTAAACTCCAATTTGAACGATAAAACGTTTTAAATCACGCGATATTTAATTGATTTATTGTAATCAATATTTTAATGTAGAGTATTTAATTCAAAATAAAACTCAGCAATGATTATATTTATTTGTAATAATAATACAGTAAAATAACAATTTGTTGTAAAGTGAGTGATAATTCGCACTCGAAAGTTAAAGTATAAAATTTTTTATGTTTATTATTTACTAAAATCTTAAACGAGTTCTCATCCAAATTTTAATCTATATAAATCCCAATGTTTATTTGTTCTTACATCGTTTCGCCTTTTGCGACAACTTTGCATAATTTTCCCATGATCCTAGAAAATACTTTTTATTAGGATTCTCTTTCGTTAAGCCATAAACTTTGAACTTTAGTTATTGCGTGACTTTTTGTTTGGAAATTTTCTTTTATCTATATAGACAGTTAACCAAAAAATAAATTTATCCTCGATTTAAAGCCATTCCAATTTAAATTTTTTTTTTTTTTTTTTTTATTTATATTGTGTAAATCCATCTACGTGATTCTCATTTGTTTCCTTTTGAAGAGTTTTTTACGGAAATCAGGTCTTTAAAATTGTATTTGTGTAGCATTTCTAGACATCACATGAAATTACAGAAAAGGCTCAAATTTTCTTAACTTTTTTTCATTTCTAATTTTTTTTTAATACCAAATATTCTCCCTTCTCTTCTTTTTTTTATTTTTTAAATTTGGCCTCTCGGTTGTTGAAGGTACTATAATGATTAAAGAATATACATTTTAAATAACTATTCACCGATGGCTACCGGGGGACGTTCAACATGCTGACACCTCGGGGCCACCCACCCGAGGTTTAGTCTCGCTTCTTCTCTTCCTTATATTGTATATAGATATAGAAATAAAATCTTACATTTACATTTGTAATACAGTGTTAGAGTGAAATAAATACATATTTATCAACAACTCTACAAATCTAAATGCAACACGAAATTTGTAAAAGAAACTAACACTTAAAAAAAAAAGTTGAAACCACGTACAATAAATTTCAATATTCAATAATTTGAATTAGAATGAATATTATTACTTTTCATTTTTAGAAATTCTATACACATTGTCGATAGAATTCATGTGCTATAAATGTATAATAAAATTAGAAATGAAAAAAAAAACCCAAATATGATGAATTACGAATATAAGCCGGATTAGAGGTCCAGAGAGGGATTTGAATAATTCGAATGAACATGGATGGCTTCTAAGCTTAAATGGCCAGGGCTAACAAAATCCAAGGACTCGGACTCCCAGGACTAAAAGCAAATGTAATTGAGCGAATTGGATGGGCTCTGCTCCATGAGTTAAGATATTGTTTTATATCTCTATAGCGCTTGTATTAATACAATAGATAACAAAAACTTTTCCTATTTCATATTCAAGTGCTTTTTATTGAAATTATACTATAAAAAAAAATCTGGTGTGACTGGCGCACAGCACACAACTTTCTCTTACCTTCGGTAATCGAAAGTTGTGTACTGTGCTTGTCACACCAGATTTTTTGTGTCGACATGTATTTAGTTTCCGACAGTAGGGTACAATTGAATTCAAGATGTAAAATTTATAAGTATGGGAAAATATTTATATTTTGATACCATGGCAACCATTTCTCCTATCTTTTCTATGGAGTACAAGAGTAAAGTGGTCTTCAGAAGATTTCAATCACAAAATGAGAATATACATTTTATAGAGAATCTAAAAAATAATTGATTTTTGAATTTTAAAAAAAATCGTTGGAGCAAATTTAGAGAAAATCGAAAAAAACTGAAAAAGTGAATCAGTAAAGTACTAGTACTCTTTGGTCGATTTTGTTCAAAAGCTTCGTGTCACGTCCCATGGGGGTGCCTAACTTAAATATAAAATTTCAACCTCCTAGCTCTTTTCGTTCTAGAGATATTTTGTTCACAGACACACACACAGAGAGACACACACACAGACAGACCATGTCGCGAAAACCACTTTTTTGGATTCAGGGGACCTCAAAACGTGAAGATCCATCAAAATCTCGACATCGAATTTTTGACATGAATCCAATACTTTCTCTCTCTATATATTAACATATATATAGAGGTACGAGAAAGTAAAAAGATATTAGAATCGAATAAATTATTTTAAAACTGGGTAAGAAATTGAGATTGTATTTGTGCAGTTCATACCATTATCATGAAATCTTAAAGTCTTATGTAGAGATGTTATTCTTTTGAAAGTAATAATAGATCTAATAATAATGCTGACGTAGGGGCTGCACAGGACACCTTTAGTAATCGAAAGTTGTGTTCTGTGCTTGGCACACCAGATTTTTCGTGTCGACATTTATTTAGTTTCCGCCGATATTCAAGATGTAAAATTTATAAGTATGGGAAAATATTTATATTTTATCATGGCAATCATTTCTCCTATCCTTTCTATGAAGTACAAGAGTAAAGTGTTAAAGTCAAGTTCTACTTCTATGAAGTACAAGAGTAAAGTCTTCAGAAGATTTCAATGGCAAAATGAGAATATACATTTTAAAGAGCATCTAAAAAATAATTGATTTTTAAATTTTAATCAAAATCGATGGAGTGAATTTTGAGAAAATCGAGAAAAACTGAAAAAGTGCATCAGTAAAGTACTACAGTAGTACTTTTTGGCCGATTTTGATTAAAACCTTATTTTTACGCCTCAGGGGGGGGTCAACTTTTTTTGGATTCATGGGACCTCAAAAGGTGTATGTATATCCATCAAAGTCTCGACATCGAATTTTTGACATGAATCCAATACTCTCTCACTATATATATATTAACATATATACATAAGTAAGAGAAAGTAAAAATACACTAATAATGTATTTAATGTAATAATTTGACTGTAGACTTTAAAATCTTTAACCCTCTCTTATGAGCAAACAGTGTAACTTTCAGCACCCTAAATTTAATTTTTTCATTGCTTTTATGTTTCAAAGCTTAAAAAATATTTTAGTCCCCCATTAAAAAAAATACTTTCTCTCTCTATATATTTCATATATAGGGTAAGAGAAAGTAAAATTATTAGACTTAACGCGCCTGGCATTGTAACAGATATGTCTCTCTGATTAGACGGTTGCCTAAATACTAAGGAAAACACAAAATGACATCTTTATTTTGCATTAAAATAATAACTTTTATGAACAAGTTAGTAAGTAAATTTGATTATTTACAAATGAACTCTGTAAGACAATCTATAATCAGTATTGACCTTTTAAAAACATATTGAATTTTTACTACTTTTTGATCACTTTCATTTTAAACTTTTTACATAATAGGCCAAGACAATTCCTCCATATGAATGAAAGTCACTATATTTTTATTGATATTTAAAAATACCTATTAAAGATTTATTGTTTACTTTTTAGTAGTCATAAAAAGTTGCGTTTTAAAGATTTTTTTAAAAGAAGCATATTTTATGTTCTTTCAAAAAATTTTTTTAATAATATTATCATATCTGATATTTTGATGAGTATAAATTTAAAAGCAACAGTATGATCTTGAGACGGAAATTTAATATAAAATTACCATCATCATAAATCATACACTTTTAAAATAAATTTTGTGAATATGTAAACAAACTAGAAAGATGTTTCTAAAGTTGAAAATATGCTCTTCAGAGATGAGAAAAACTATTTCGCTGCCTTCTTTTTTTTAAGACTTTCTTTTTATAAGGTCATTGAAATAATTCACTTAAAAATTTATTTATACCATTAGATTGAATAAATTTTAAATCGATATATCTAGATTTTTCTCTGGGGGTTTAATTGCACTATATTACCAAATGGCGTAAATAAGAATGCATGGACCGCTAATTGATATATTTATAAATAACGGATATCGTTAAAAGTCTTAAATGGTCTAAGTTGCCGAAAAGACTGTGTGTTGGGTGTGTGAATGTGAGAGTGAGTGAGAAAAGTGTTTTTTTTTTTTTTTTTTTTTTTTTTTTTTTTTTTTTTTTTTTTTGAACTATATTATAAAGTCTTATTGTTTTAACATGATTGTATGCTTTTTGTTGGTGGGCCAAGCGCTCCCGGGAATCGAACCCCGGATCTCTAGCCTTTCTAGGGCATCAGTATGCTATCCAAAAAGTGGCGGACAAGTGAGAAATTTTTCTCACTTTGTTAGAGAAAATGCACGGTCCATAACGATGGCCCGGAAAAGCTGGAGATCCTGGGGTCGATTCCCGGGAGCCATGGGGTTCTTGACCTACCAACAAAATGCATACTCACTCCCCCCCCCTTTACACCATATTTTACTAATCAATTAAAGCTAGTTATTTCTCTAAAATAATAGTTTGAACCAATAGTACAACCAGAAAAACAAATTTTAGAGAGATCTAGATTTCAAACATGATTTCTACAACAATTTTTTTTTGCGTTATTTGCCTGCCATATACAGAACTACGTATTTTTTTTAAGGCAAATTAAATATATATTTTTTACTTCCTTTGCTCTTAAATTTTACCTAACTGTTTAAAATAATTTAATACAATATAATGAGAAATTTTTCGACCTTTCTCGGGCCACGTTGTAGTCTGGGCCCTGGGCACGTGCCCCCTGTTGCCCCTGCTTAGTTTCGGCCCTGCTCACAATCATGTTTAATATATCTATGACTAGTTAATTCCGAATAAAGGTATATTGAATACCAATATCTTATTCAAATATAAAGATCTCAAAGTGAATTATGCCTGTGGTAAGGAAAAGAGAAAAAAAGGAGGCGATTGACGTCCGAAACATAGACCAAAAGAATAAAAAAAAATTTTATTCTCCTGGCTGCTGATCTCCTTTCCTTAGAATTATATATAGATCTCGAAAAAAATTTAATTTATTGGTTAAGAAATACGTTTAAAAAATCACTAAAAAAAACCTACTTTAATGCAGAAATTAGAAACACTTTCGTTCGACATATTTTACTTTCTCTTACTTCTATATATGTTAATATATAGAGAGAGAAAGTGTTGGTTTCATGTCAAAAATTCGATGTCGAGATTTTGATCGATATATACGTTTTGAGGTCCCATGGGTCCAAAAAAGTGGTTTTCGCGACATGGTCTGTCTGTGGGTGGGTGGGTATGTGTTCAATTTTAAGCATGAAGGAATTGAGCTATGAGGTTGAAATTTTATATTTAAGATTTGTACCCCCTGGACCGTGAAAATAAGCTTTTAAACAAAATGGGCCAAAGAGTACTAATACTTTAGTGATGTACTTTTTTTAGTTTTTTTTTTTTTTTTTTTTTTTTTTTTTCGTTTTTCTCAAAATTCG
>JAKCPI010030045.1:0-38207 GCA_023213315.1 Euborellia annulipes | reverse complement strand
ATAGTCAGATAACAGAAATTAATGGCTTTGGTTTAGGCTATGGGTTAACGGGGGCGCTTGAAGAAGGAGAAGGCACTACGGAGACCTAGATTTATTTCAAAATGATATTATAAAAGAAAATAAATCTCTGTCTGTCCACGTTTGCAACAGTTTTTGAAAATTTTTAAAACAAGATAGATTTTTAGCTAGAAAGTGTTTTGAATGGTCATTAATACTATTGTTGAGATGCTAGATAGAAACCTAATGCTAATATTAATTTTAATTCTAATCTATTCATTTTGGGCATAATTATCAATTGTATGGAATGACTTGAATTCAATTTTGAATATGAGTCTAACTGGAATTTGGAACACTTTTTTAATCATTTTCACTATTGTACTGATTTTCAGGAATAACTTTTAAAAAAATTTTTAAAAATAAACTGTTCATTCATTGGTCGAAATTTTTCAAATTTATATATAGATTTATCATTTATTTAATTGTACCAAGTTTCAATGAAATCGGAATTTCATGTTTGGGTTACTTTTACTTGTGAGTCATCTGGAGGGAGCCCAGAGGCGCGAAGTCCCCTCCTCCCCCTTCTCCCCTTGGATAGACCCGGAGCCCGCCGAAGGTGCACAAGTCATTGTTTTAAATCTATATGTCATTAGACGCCGAAAGACTTAATACAAAAAACACAACGGGTCCGGGGGGAAGAAGCTAAAAGATCAAGCTATATCGCTCCTTAATGGAAAAGTGACACAACTCAAAAATGATCAATTTTGAGATTTTATATAAAATTCACTTCTTTTTATGTGTAGATTTATGTGGGAAAGTGTAATTTCTTTCACTTCTAAGTATCATCCCCAGATTGCGCTAGTGTCGTTTTCAATTTTGGCGTTTGCTCTTGTTGTCTAACTGATGTCGAGTGAAACACAGTTAAGTACAGATTTTAGAAGAAATATGTGCATTTCTTACAATAATATCACAATAATTTAAATACATCGCGTTTTCAATTCAGAAAATAGAAATCTTTAAACTGCTTTCCTGAAAAAAGAGACTTTGAGTTGTGCCACTTTTCCATTTAAGGAGCGATATGTTCATACAAGAGAGACAAAATTAGGAATAGATGACAATGAAAAAGTTGCAGAATACAACAAACTCCCCTTTGACCATATAAACTTGGCGAAATGAGTAATGTAAACATTCATTTAATTTCTTTACTTAGCAAATTAAAAAGGAAAATGGCATCATTTGTTTTTATGTTAGATATTGATTGAAATTTGCATATGTGTGTGTGTGGGTGTGTGTATTGCAAGAATTGATAGTAAAGGAAAGGAAGAGGGAGAGAAGGGGAGGGTGAATAGGGAGCTCGATTGCATTGTGGGTTTGTGGGTATCCCTGTTTGCGGTTGTGCATATAAATATCTCTGATTGGCCGGCACAAAGGATAATTGACCGAGTTGCTTACTGTGTTCGAAGGACAATCGCGAGAGAGAGAATTGAATGTTTATCTAAGGACCCAGGGGCTCTTTAATTAGTCCTAATCAATGGAAGGGGGGGGACAAGACAACTGACTGGTCAAATGTCAAATCAATGCTTTCATTCACTCATTCTATGCTTGCCTATACACAGAGGACGCTTTGCAGAACAAAACCGGTTATTATTAACGTTTAAAATGGTCACAGATGCTCAAAAGAAGATTTTGATTTTTTTTTTTGTCAAAGAAAAGAGATAAAATATGCATAAATGCAGAAGAAAGTAGAATTATTTGGATTTTTCAAACTTAATTTAAAAAAATTCATTAACTATTGATGATTGGGAAAGCCTGGTGCAGATAGATCAATGAGAAATGAAAATGCTGGAGGTATTTTCAGGCAAAATTTTAATACCACTCAGTCGACGTTTCGGAGGACTCAAAGCCTCCCTTCATCAGGACTCTAAACATTCAAAAAGGCAAACATACAGTTTAGTTAACAATGAATAATTCTTTTTTCTTTGTTACATACATCCTTACAACAGTAGTTTGCAAACTAAAAAATAAAAACTCTACTCTTATACCCAGGAATAGCTTAAAATACCTTGGCTCCAAAATCCCTGTTGGCCTGTGTAATTAATGCAATATCCCATTTAGGATCATTTGCTTCACTTCTAATCAACTAGCTAAATTATTTGCAAGATAGCAAATAATCAATATAGTAAACAAAAACACGCTTAAACTTCGAGTTAAAAAAATGAGTTTTGTTTACAAATAATTAGCTATCTAAAGAAGTTTTGTGAAGTTAGCAACTTAATAAAGACATCATTTAGAAAAATTATTAAAATAAAATTAATATAAAAAATTAAAATAATAATTTTTTTTTTTTTTTTTAATTAAAACATTCACACTTTTTTTCTCATTCACTCACTCATTCACAGTCTTTTCGGCAACTTAGGCCATTTAAGACTTTTAACGCTACTCGTATATATTTAATATATCTATTGGGGGTCCAGGCATTTCTATTTAAGTCATTTGGTATCCAAATGGCTTAAATAAAATCATCGGACTGCCTCGGGTCCGAACCCGAGACGTTCCGTATAGAAGGTAGGCACGCTACCAACTACTCCAAGCCCCGCGGGCAAAAAATTATTGAAAGCTAATTTTTTTTTACAAAAATTTAAAAATTTTCAAAAAAATAAATAAACAAGGCTTGTGTTTCTAATTTCACCCCTTAGTTAAGCCTTATACCGAACTTTGGGTCTCAGCTAACTACGACCTGTCGTCCTATTTAATCATATGATTAGGTTAGCTAGATGTGAGAAGACTGGAAGGTCATTGTTAATTAGCTTATCAGAGCGCTAGATAGTTAATTAGAACTGAAGCAACCTGCCCATAGATTAAAATCCATTTTTATTCAGAGTTTTTCTAAGGTCTATTTTATTGACTCTCTGATTCTTCTCCGGTGTTCGAATCCCAATTGGGGGATGGTGTTGGTGGGATTTCCCTGTCTCGCCTCGTTCTAATCCCCTAGGGAATTGCTGGACCACTACCGTCCCTCCGTACCCTCCACTTGACATTGGAAACCTTTCATCAACCTCCAATTAAATGGTGTCTATCTCTTAAAATAAGAATCCCATATTTAATCGAATCAAGTCTACTGAATTTACCCGCATGTTTTTTTTTTTTTTTTTTTTTTTTTTTAATACGGTTTGATAGACTTCCCTAATCACCCCGAACGTTAACGTTAACTCTCTCGGTGGTTATGACACATTCACCCTCCCCTCCCTCCAACTAATCGACCGACTTGAAGGGTAGAAAAATGTCTGAATTAAGAGAAGGTGCTTTACTTTTAATGACCCCATTGACTCTCCCTCTTCAATCATCAAAAAGGGGAATGGCCAAGCGATAGAGATTCAACTTTTCTACTGGATTTACTACCCTCAATAAACTATAATTACTTGAATCTGAATCTCTTCAAGTTAATGACGTAATCTGTAAAAAAGGGAGAGAAAGTAAGAAAGAGAAAATAATTTTATTCGTATTATATACTAAACGCCTACAATTCATTTAATAAAATCTAGAGATTAAAAAATCCGGTGTGATTGGTCGCACACAATTTTCTATTACCTTAATTGAAAATTGGGTTATCTGCTTGTCCCACCAGATTTTTTGTGTCGACATATTCCGGCAGTACATTTAAATTCAAGATGTAAAATTATTTCATAGAAAAATTATTTTTATATTGTTTTGATGGCTAATATTATATTTTGTAGAATAAATAAAAGGTCCAAGCAGCTATGTTTATTATAGAACCCAGAGCGACGTTTCGGTCGACTATGCTACCATCTTCATGGGTAGCGTTCAGTCAACAGAAAACCCTCTTATGTTCTTTGACAGACTTTCCATAAAATTAAATAACATATAAATTTATAAAATTTAGATTGACTTTGGCGCTGAACAGTGGCGTCGGGGCACAATACCTTTTTAGCCCCCCCCCCTCATTCGAAAACCATATAATATTATTTGTAAAATGTACTCGCAAATTAATAAATAAAGTAAAATAAATAGTCATAGGCTCAAGCTAGGCTTCAAATTTGAGACAAAATTATCCAGCAATTTTTTGTTTTGCGGACCATTTGGCGCCCCTTTGTGAGTAGCGCCCGGGGCATAATGACCCCACTTGTCACCGCCCCACCCCCCTTTGCTAAGCCACTGGCGCTTATGAAATATCTGTCAAAGAATATAAGAGTGTTTTCTGTTGACTGAATGCTAGCCAGAACCTAGAACCATCATGAAGATGGTCCCATAGACAACCGAAACGCCGCTGTGGGTTCTATAAAAAACAGCTGCTTGGCCCTTTTATTTATTCTACTACATATTGATTCACTTATTCACCTCGCTAATATACAATATTATGTTTGTTCTTTCCTATGAAGCACAAGATTAAAGTATGCTTCAAACAATTTTGAGTTCAAAAGTATATACATTTTAAAGAGCACCTAAAAAATAATTGATTTATGAATTTTAATCAAAATCGTTTGAGGGGATTTTGAGGAAATCGGAAAAAATTGAAAAAATACATCAGTAAAATACAAGTCTTTTTTCAAATGCTTTCTGTTGCTTGCTGAGGCAGTACCTTACTTAAATATGAATTTTCAACCTCCTAGCTCTCTCTTTGCACTTGTGATATTTTGTTCACAAACATTCAAAGTGACCATTTTGCGGGACCCACTTTTTTGGACTTCTTGTATTTTGAAACCCTGATGAATAGAAGAATATTTAATATTTTTCATCCCTGGAATGCGAATGTCCAGTTATTCTTCAAGGCCCGAATAAATATTAATATTCACGTATCGGTTTAGAAATTTTTAATAAGTTTATATAATAGCAATTAATATTCTTCATCTTAGTGTGGCTCTACGGGGAGGGTATTTCCTTTCTAACTAACAACTAAGTCGCCTCATACAGGCCAAGTTTGGCTTTTTGGTGGTGAAAGTTTTGCCGATGCCACACAAACTAAAATAATTTTCAAAATTCAAATGAAGATTTGACAAAGATTATTTTTAAATTTTTAATACAATTTACAACTCAATTCCCCTTAAAGAGAGAGTGGGGTGAATTGTTTTTGTTTTTTGGATCAAACAAATTAAATGGAAAGAAAACGAATTGTATTGAGATGGATTGTAATATTTATTTAATTCCAGGTATCATTGACCAAGCGTTAAATCAATCCATTGTTTGTTGTTGTTGTTGAAGCCATTCCCTTTTTTGTCGTCAGCAACACAAACAAACAAACAAACATGGAAACAACAATGCTGCTAGGTTTCTTCTTCTCCAGTGCGTACCGGTGATGAAGGCAACAGAGTGATGTGTTTGGTGCTTGTTTGTCAACGAAATCGGATCTTTATCAAACAAATATTGCTTTCCTCTTGACAAGATCCCCTCCCTTGGTCTCTTAATACACTAAGCCTTTGTAGGGATGTGGAGGAGGGAGGTGGGGTTTCTTGTCAATAAACTACTCTCCTCGCCCGATGCCCCTCGAGTAGGAGAACATCCCCCATCCCATCCCATCCCCTATGAGCGTGTGATAAAGCGACGTCGTTACGAGACACGCGACGGTGGCTGAAATTTTCGCAATTTTCGCCATTTAAAAAAAAAAAGAATCAATTTCAACTCTAAATCTTTTTTTTTTCGTTTACGCCCTTTAAGAGTTTCAATAATTAATCTTTAGTATTATTTTCGTAGAAAGAACAAAAAAAAAAAAAAAGAAACAAAATTAGATAAATTCAATTTTGTGTAGACTATATACTAAGAAAATATTTTTTTTTTTATTCGCTTCATGCATTTTGGTAATTACATCTTAAAGATTAAATAAAATAAAATTATAGCGGAAGATATTTCGGAAAAATAGATAACAAAGGGGAGGAGGGTTCAGTTCAGTGATTAATCCAGGAAGCAATTCTTTTTTTTCTTAGGGAAGGGGATTCTCAAAAAAACATCTCTGGAATTAACGGTTCAAAATCTTTCAAAAATTTGACGTTTTCATTACCTAAATATAGGCCTACTGATGAACATTTTTTTTTATAATTCTTTTCGGCTACAGAGGCCCTTTAGGGATTGAATTTTAAATATATATACAAATAGAATGTACCGACCAGGCTTAAATAGAAATGCCTGAAACCCAAATTGATATTTTAATTACAACGGTTATCGTCAAAGTCTTAAATGGCCTAAGTTGCCGAAAGGACTGTGTGAATGTGTGTGTGAGTGTGAGTGTGAATGAGAAAAAAGTGTGAATGTTTTTATAAAAAAAAAAAAAGAATGTACCGAAGGCGGAAGCATTCCACACGCTGATTTCTCGGGGCCACCAATCCCGCACATTTTTTTAATCTAAAACAAAACCGAGGATAATTTACCAAAGTCGGGAAGCGGCGGCTAGTGTACTTACTATTGAAAAAAAATCTGGTGTGACAAGCACAGAACACAATTTTCGATTACCGAAGGTAAGAGAAAGTTGTGTGCTGTGCTTGTCACACCAGATTTTTCGTGTCGACATATATTTAGTTTCCGCGGATATATTAGAATTCAAGATGTAAAATTTGTAAACATGGGAAAATATTTATATTTTGTTACCATGGCAACCATTTCTCCTATCTTCTCTATGAAGTACAAGAATAAAGTGGTCTTCAGAAGATTTCAATGGCAAAATGAGAATAAAATACATTTGAAAAAGCATCTAAAAAATAATTGATTTTTGAATTTTAAACAAAATCGATAGAGCGAATTTTGAGAAAATCGAAAAAAACTGAAAAACTACATCAGTAAAGTACTAGTACTCTTTGGCCGATTTTGATTAAAAGCTTATTTTCACGATCCCGGGGGTGTTTAACTTAAATATAACATTTCAACCTCCTAGCTCAATTCCTTCATGCTTAAAATTGAACACACACCCACCCACCCACAGACAGACATGTCTCGAGACCCACTTTTTTGGATTCTGGGAACTTCAAAACGTGTATATCCATCAAAATCTCGACATCGAATTTTTGACATGAAACCAATACTTTCTCTCTATATATATATTAACATATATATAGAGGTAAGAGAAAGTAAAATAGGAAATTTTAATAGAAATATAGCCTAAGAATTTTTGTCTTCTGTTAAGAAACTAGTCCAAGGGCATTTTGAACAAAAGAAACTCGTAAGACTTTCCTGTCAGTAAAATTCGAAGAGATCTTGTAACATTTTTCTTTTCCGATGACATTTTATTGAGTCTTTTGGCGTACGTATCGACACATTGAGTGAGAGGCGAAGAAAAGAAAAGTTTCTATATACAACAATTAAGGAGGAGGGATTGAAATTATGACTCACGTATCACCTTTTAAAATCAGTCCCAAAAAGGCTCTTGATGTCGAAGGTCTTGCAAAAGTAGGCGGAGTGGCTTACTGCTGTACTAGGAAGAACCTCCTCCCCTCAGTCATGTTTATATTTGCTACTAATTCTTGATATTTATACTTTCTCCTATATATGAAATATATACCGGTAGAGAGAAAGTATTGGATTGATGTCAAAAATTCGATGTCGAGATTTTGATGGATCTTCACGTTTTTTCTATGTATTCCAATCCAGTGCCTCCTTGAGGATTTGTTTACATTCATAGAATACACAACTGCAAAGAATACTTAAATATTTCTCTATACCTTTCCTATGGGAGAAATCGTAACTTTAGGAATTATTAACTCAAAAAGTTATAGGAATTTTGGGACCTGAATATTTTTCCGGGACTCTCGATAACGTCCTCTATAAGACTGCAAAATTTCGTTTCAAAATTCTAACGGGAAGTTGGTCAAACAGAACGTGACAGACGGACACTCCGCTATTATCTATCTATCTATATATATATATATATAATTCGCTAATGTCCGTCTGTCTGTCTGTCACAAACCTCTGTATAGAGAAATATTTATGTATTCTTTTCATTTGTGTATTCCATGAATGTAAACAAATCCTCAAGCAGGCACTGAATTCGAATGGAATAATATTAATTTTCTTTTCACCAGATGGCTTAAATATGCCTGACCCCACAATAGATATATTCTCTACAACGGTTATCGTCAGTCTTATATGGCCTAAGTTGCCGAAAAGACTGTATGAATGTGAGTGTGAATGAGAAAAAAGTGTGAATGTTTAAAAAAAAAAAAATTCTTTTCATAATTAAGAAGAAAAGGCGAGGGTCCGCCGCAGGCGGGCCCGAGCCAGCTGAAGAGGGGGTCCAGAGGGCGACGCGGCTAGTATATAGATAATTTAATGAAGAATATAAATGGCTGCGGTGATTGAATAAAGAACTCATTGAACAGGGGAGCCAGAAGAACTTATATTATTTCGTCGACGTTTCGGGAACGCATCGCTCCCATCCTCAGGACGATATTATTGTCGAACAATAGATGGGCAATTATAAACGTCGACGTTCGGTGGTTAGTTCTCCTGGCTCCCCCTGTTCATTGAGTTCCTTATTCAATCATTTATTAATTTATTTTTGCGGCGATTCGCCTTATAATAAATATTTTATTTTTAATATTCAAATATAATATAATATAATATATAATATAATATTCAAATTAAAACTAAATCAAACAAGTAAGAATTTTAATAATAATCAACATACATAGGTATAATATTATTAAAATCTAGCTATAGTGGTTTTAGTCAAGTCTCATGCCATTCATTTTATTTTAATTAAAAAACTAAATATAATTGTTTTAGAGAGAGGGAAAAAAAATTCTAAATTCTAAATGCTTTAAATGTCTTGAAAAAGAGATGAGACGGAAGTGAAATTGAGAGAGCGAGAGAGAGAGAGAGAGAGAAGATACAAAGGGGCGGCGGTGCGCAAGCCAGTGCACTATTTGCCCGCTGCGTCTTGGGGGGCGCGCACGTCGCCCTTCAAGTGCCTCTCTCTCTCTCTCACCCTCTAAAAAAAAAAGAAAAAATTTTACATTACCAGGAACCAACATTTAAGTTTGAATTAATAAATCAATATCGAAGAGAGTGTGGGAGTTTTTTTTTATGGAGTAAGAATTAACAATTAACGCGACTTAAATTTTTTTAGTAACAAAAACAGCATGTAGAAGTGAGAAGAGAGAAATTATTAGGATTAATAATTTCTGAGGATATAAGGATTCATCTAGCGATGTGTAATCGCCCCTTCCCCCGACCGAGCGCTCCATCTACTTTAAGAGGTGTGTATGGGGGGTGGGGGTGGGGAGGGGGAGGAAGGAGAGGAGAGCGCCCTCCTTCCTTCTAACTACTGATTTTGAAATGTATATGAAATAGAGACAACAGAAATAGGGAATGTTTCTAAATATAAACTTTGTTTTTTTAATTTTAATTATTGCAATACTGCAAGTCTTTTTTTGTTTTTTTTTTAACACTCACACTTTTTTCCCATTCACACTCAACACTGACACACTCATGCACACAGTCTTTTCGGCAACTTAGGCCATATAAGACTTTATACGATATCCGTTATGAATATATATTATTGGGTATCCAAATGGCTTAAATAAAATCATCGGACTACCTGGGATCCGAACCCACGACCCTCGGTATAGAAGGCAGGTGCGCTACGAACTACACCAAGCCCGAGGGCGCTTTAAGAGTCATTTGGTCATTAAATAAACAACGTGACGTATCTCATTTTCCCAGCAGTTAAATACAAAGAAACAGTGGCGTATTTCCGAAGAGGCAGAGTAAATTGGGGTGGCAAATTTTAGGGGCGGCAATTTGTAAAAAGACTGCTTATTTATTTAAAAATAAAATTAATACAAACCCCAAATAGATTTAGAATGTCCAACGCAAAATATTTGATGTTGAAAAGAAAAAGGTAATCCGACTTCCACCGGCGTGTTAGGGTGTTTCTCAGTTTTGGGGTGGTTGAAGGGGAGGGGGGGTGCGGCAAGAGTCCACTGCCTAAGGGCGGTAAATCCCTAAATGCGCCCCTGCAAAGAAAATAAAAAACTTAAAGATTTGCTATTTTATGTTTCGACAGTTTCTATCATTCCAAGATATGGATTGGTCCAATTTTTACTTTCTCTTAACTCTATGTATGTTAATATATATAGAGAGAAAGTATTGGATTCATGGGGGTAGGGGTAGGGGATGATCTTTCCCGGAACTCCGAATCGGAATGCCCATTCCTGGTCGTGGTATATGCTACTCCAACATTTTTTTTTTTCATTTTAAATTTTTTGCGTTTTGTGCTAAGGGTCACAGGTTCACATCTCGACTCATGTAGAAAAAAATTATTTCAATTCAATTAGGTATCAATAAATTGAAATAAATAGGTAAAGACAAAAAATTCAAATAATGTTATTTTATCAAAATGTAAATCGAGAATCTCTTGTTACCCATGGATATTTAAGTACTGATATCTCAAATCTAGACAGTTCTATCTCCTTAAATTCCTTGGATTTAATAATCAATTCATGGCAATACCCCCGGGCTTGGCGTAGTTGGTAGAGCGCCTGCCTTGTATACCAAGGGTCGAGGGTTCGGATCCCAGGCAGTCCGATGATTTTATTTAAGCCATTTGGATACAAGGGCGGATACAAGGGGGGGGGGGGTAAAGGAAGTAATTACCCCCCTGAGATTTGAAAAAAAAAATACTTTTTTTTTCGAAAAAAATGTATTTTTAATGTAAAATTTTCAAAATTAATACTTAAAAATTTTATTTGTATTTATATTCTGGCAAACAAGTACAGAATGCGCCTTTAAATTACCGAAATTAAGAAAAAAATGTGTGCTGTGCGACCAGTCACACCAGATTACAGATCCCCCCCCCCCCCCCCGAGAAACACCTCTGAATCCGCCACTGTATCCAAACATTTTTTTTTTTATTATCGGTAATTTAAAGGTGCATTCTGTAGTTGTTTACCAGAATATATATACAAATCAAATTTTTAAGTATTAGTTTTTAAAAATTTTAAAATTTTTCCAAAAAAAAATATTTTTCTCAAATCTCGGGGTGGGGAGTAATTACCCCTTTCACCCCCCCCCTCTGTATCCGCCCTTGTTTGGATACCAAATGGCATAAATAAGAATGCCTGGACCCCAAATAGATATATTAATAATTAACGTTTATCGTAAAGTCTTAAATGGCCTAAGTTGCCGAAAAGACTGTGTGTATGTGAGTGTGAATGGAAAAAAGGGTGTTAAAAAAAAAATAAATAACACAAAGTACTCAAGTGCTTATTGCGGCCATAAGTGAATCAAGAAAAGCATTTACTTATGAAAAGAGCAATATGGTTGCTGCGCCTACAGGCATGTTTTTTTTTCTCTAAACTCATATATAATGAGTTCTCTATTCATATTTGGTCATTTGGGAGAGGAAGAGCGCATTTTGATTTTATTATTATTTTTTTTTTTTCATCAAGTTGAATGAAATGAAGCACTAATCGAATTCTAATTTGTGGTTTAGGCTCCCTAATAAAGAGCGCGCTTTTCATTAATTTATCTCATTTCATCGACGCTAACAAAATTAACTAAAAAAAAAGAAATACATCAATGAAACAACAACAAAAGAGAATTTTTTTCCTTCAATTTGTTTTCGCTTATCATTTCAAATTAAGATTTATTATTTTCCTTAAAAAAAAAAAGTTCGTTTAAAAGATTGTTTACATTTAAGGAGGAAGTCTTGAAAAAAATTATTTATTTATTTTTTTTGTTAATAGTGGAAATTAATTTATTGATTACCACCCTTCTTTGGGGTCACGGAGGCTTAGCTTGGTGGTGTTTGCATATATATCGGAGGAAACGAAATATGTCGACACAAAAATCTGAAGCGACCAGTCACGCCAAATTTTTTAAATTAAAATGATTTTTTCTTTCCCATTTAAATTCTTTCTAAATGAAATAATTTAGATCGTGGCCACTTAAATACATTATGTTTCAACTAGAACCTACGGTTAATAGTTTAAATCTGAATGGATTGTGGGTGTTGTTGTTTTGTCATTTATTGTGATAGAAGTTTTTATTATTTTTTTTTTCACGGTCGGGACACCCTCCCCCCCAGCACCTTAACTACGCCATTAATCCTGCGAAATTATTCCCAGATATAAAAATCTTTGTGGTAAAAAATTAAATATTGGTTTCATTCTTAAAACACCCAGCAGTCATTTTTCATCTTCTTTTAGTCTAATCTTATAACATGTTACTTTCTCTTACCTATATATATATGTAATATAGGGGTATAGAGAGAAAGTATTGCGGTCATTTTAAAAATTCGATGTCGAGATTTTGTTGGCTATACATGTTTTGAGGTCCCCTGAATTTAAAAAAGAGAGTCCCGCAAAATGTTCTATATGTGTGGGTGTGTAACGATTTTAAGATTGAAATTTTATATTTAATTTGGGTACTCTCCCGGACACTCAAAATAAGCTTTTGAACAAAATCGGCCAAAAAGTACTAGTACTTTACTGAAGTACTTTTTCAGTTTTTTTGAATTTCTCAACATCGGCTTTAAAGCTTTTGATTAAAATTCAAAAATCAATTATTTTTTAAATGCTTTTTAAAAAGTAGGCTATATCAGTAAAATGTTTAGTGAAAATTGTTTGAAGTACACTTTAATGATGTACTTTTTCATTTTTTTTTTTTTTCGATTTTCACTAACGATTTCGTCCATTCATTGTAAGAAGTCCTAAGCGAGCAAGTTACTCACTATTAATACATATAACCCAAATAAATATTGTATAATTTACAATGATAATTGAATATAATATTGTTAATCTTATATTCTAACAATTAATCGTCCTGAGAAAGGTCATGATTTGCCACCGAAACATACATCAATTATTTTTTAGATCCTCTTTAAAATGTCTATTCACATTTTTCCCTGAAAATTGTTTGAAGTACACTTTACTGATGTAGTATTTCAGATTTTCACTTATTAAATGCAAGTGGTCAAGTTTGGAACTAAGATGCCAGCTATGGAAAACTAAATATTAATATATCTCTTAAGATAGCAAATTTGAGAGATATTGTTGTTTGCATTGGATGAAAAAATTCCATCCTTTTCAAGCAAGGCTCTACCTAGTTAATTAATATATCTCGACACAAAAAAATCTGGTGTGACAAGCACAGTACACAACTTTCACTTGCCGAAGCGTAAGAGAAAGTTGTGTGCTGTGCGGCCAGTCACATCAGATACGTCAAATTCATTTTTGCAAATAACCACTGTATGAGTTTATGAGTTAGCTTGACGTACTGGAAAAAAGAGACAGAAAATAATTATAAATATATTTATTTACTTTGAATTTTGATCAAAAATTGAGATGTTTTGACTTCTCACGTGTGTTTCTCTTTTATTATTATTATCATCATTATTTTATATATAGAGCGACGTGCGAATGGCCTCTCTACTCCCGCCTCAATCAATAGCCAAGGGCATTGAGAGAGAGAGAGAGAGAGAGAGAGAGAATAGGGTGTGAGGGAGGTGTATTAATGTCAAATGGCATATGCAAATAGTTTGATGGTTTTGACACCCGATGCATTGGAAGGTTTGAATTGACGGATATAAAACGATGTTTTAACGCCCGTCCGTCAGGAGGCACAACCAAAAACAGTTGAACAGGATGAGCATGGAATGGGGGCGAATATCTTCTCACCCTTATCAGACCATCATAAAATGATATTATCATCGACTTTTAAATAAATAAATACACTCTTTTTGTATGAATACATCATGATCGCTCCAAAAAAAAAAAAAAAAAAAAAAAATAATGAGTCACAGATCAATTTCATATTTGTAAGTAGGCTATTAATAATAGGAAAGATTTAAATATAATATTTTAATCCACTTTAAAGATATTTTAAAAAAGATTTATTTTGACTCAAGTATTAAGTTCAAAATATTTAAAATATTTATAGCCTATTTAACTAAGTAGCCCTCGGGGCTTGGTTAGGGGTTAGCGTGCTAAACTAGTATACCAAAAGTCGCGGGTTCGGACCCCAGGCAGTCCGATGATTTTATTTAAAGCATTTGGATACCAAATGGCTTAAATAAGAATGCCTGGACCCCCAATAGATTTATCAAACATACGAGTATCGTTTAAAGTCTTAAATGGCCTAAGATGCCGAAAAGACTGTGCGTATGTGTGTGTGAATGTGAGTGTGAATGAGAAAAAAAAAGTGTTAACTAGGTACTTTGTTAAGATTTTTTCAATCAACGCTCAAATAGACTGTAAATATTCTAGGCAAATTTGCGAGATAAGTTTGTGTTTGATTGGGCAAAAATTGCGCCTCCTGGACAACTCCAAAAACGAGTATCTCCACGCTTTCGCGGCGAACGGACTCCTAGGTCTCCCGACCAATAAACCCAAAATCTCCCATCCCCCTATTATACTAATTATACTAATGAAATTAAAATTTCATTGACATGAAAATATCTTAAAAATACTGCATACCATCTAGGAAACATTTAAAACTTTTGACTCTGAGGTCCTGGGTTCGCATTCCATTCTCAAGCCAGAAAGATTTACGTAATTGTAAATATTTATATTAAAGAATGTTTTGTTCTGGAATCTAACAGTTATGAACACGAAAATTTTCACTTCTTCAAGGTGTTCAATAAAAAAAAAAAAAAAAAAAATGATTAAAAACATAAGAGATTTAGTGAATTTATTTATTTTTTTGATCTCTTGTATTTATTGTTGTTTCTAGTGTCAATGTTTCATTTCCCATTCTGAACGGTATTTAAATTGTGATATCCCGTCCCGTGGAAGGGATGTAAAGAAGATTCCCTCTCAGTGATGCATTCTTCTGAAGGAGTAGGCTGCTGACGGAATCCCTCCTCAACTGGGACATCCTCCCTAGCATAGAGGTTGGATAAAAGGACCGGGTGGAACCAGAAATAAGGATTAGTTCACTAGCTAGAAATGAACGCAGGAGGAGGAGTTAGAGATATGAAATAATGTAACTTCACGGGGTGCCGGTAGATGGCTACGGCCAGAGGCCGGTTGGGTTTGAGGTGTGTGTCTTCGTGCACGAAAGCACCTCGGGTAAATAAACGGGGATCCCGATAGGAATTTCAAATAATAATAAAATAAATTATCTTGGCTAGCCAACAATTAAATTAAAGTTTACGTGCTGTTCCTTAAATATTTCTTACAGTATCAATTTCGATTGACTTTGATTATAATATTTATTTATTTTTTAATCAAGAGATTTTCTTTATATAACTTATCTCAGGGAGGTTACCTTTTAATACTGTATTTTGATTTATAATCATTAATCTATCCTATATCTATATGTCTATAACTATTAGATTCCAGAAAAAACAATATACTTTAAAATAAATATTTAATATTTACTATATAATAATTACGATTACGTAAATTTTGAATTTTATAAAATAAAATAAAATAATAGAAAATACATAATTAAAATGGTTATTCGGGGAAACTCCTCACTCTATTCACGAGTAGTAGATGAAATGTAAGTAAATAAACATTTTGTGATGGCTATAGATTTTTCATTAATTTAATGGAAATGGAATTCCGGGAATCCAGGTGTGATTAAAATAAACATTTTATATGTATTTTCATCTAGACGTTTCGATTGCCTGTCAAGATTTTTTAAGAAGCCGTTACATTTTATATTTGGGAAATACAAATTTAAAAGATCGAGGATTCGCAGCCCGGCCCAGACGAAACTTTCAATTATTTCATTTGTTATGGTTCTAAATGCCCTCAGATTCCGAAAAAGACCTTAAAAAAAAATAAATAAATAAATAAACAATTTATTGAAAGAGTGATGGATCACAATTTTGTTACCCTTGAAGAACACACTCGATTTTTTTCTCCAATCTCTCAACAGAGATTAACTCCAATAACAGAGAGACAGAGGAGACATTGGCAATGCTTGAAAATTTTCACTGAAAGTGGGATTTGAACTCGAGTTGTGTAGCAATTCCTCAAAAAATACTTTTTGTTTTATTCCGTTGGTAGCATTAACAAACATGTAAATATTTCATTTCATTTTTCATTTGAAATTCCAATCGGGATCCCCCTATATTTGCCCGAGGTGCTTACGTGCACGAAGACACACACTTCAAACCCAACCGGCCTCTGGCCGTAGCCATCTACAGGCACCCCGTGAAGTTACATTATTTCCTATCTCTAACTCCTTCTCCTTCGTTCGTTTCTAGCTCTTGAACTAATCCTTATTTCTAGTTCCACCCTGTTCCTTTTATCCAACCTCTTCTATGCTATGGAGGATGTCCTAGTTTGAGGAGAGACTCCCTCATCATCTGCGTGTAGCCTGCGCCTTTCGAACAATGCATTAGTGAAGGAGAACTTAAGCAATCGTGTTCACACACACACTCACACAGACATACAGACGTAATTCCAAAAATATACTGTATATGAGAAAGTTTTTGGGAAGTCAATCCCGATTTTTTTTTTTTTATTTGAATTAGGACACATGAGTCTAGCCACTACACCAATAAAACCCGCACGTTTCGGTCAAATTTATTATATCATCATCAGGTGTCTGATTTGTTTCGTGTGCGAGCCAAAATATTGATACATATTCACCAAGTTTAATTTTTTTTAAGGTGCGCGTCTCGGGGTGCTAATTTTGGGAGATTCCAGCGGCCACAATTTTGAAGCTATTGACCTCAAATTTTTTTTAAATTAAACCTATTTAAAATATCTACAACTTCTAGAAGCCCTTTTTTTTTAGATTAATCGCATTAAAGAAAAGATATTTTTTAAAAATTCGCTCTATATCTTATAGATAATTAAATTATTAATCATTGTGTTAAAAAATAATTAATTTTTTACCGTTAATTAATTAGCTGGAATCTTTAAAATGAAATGGAATAAATCCCTTGTATTCCTATGGGAAAAACTAACGCCATCTCTTGCCGCCTCGAGTAACTCGGTACTGAATCGTATTCTAACAGCTTTTCGAGACGCGCACCTTATACAGGCGAAATTTTTCAAATGCCTAATCAATCCTATTCAAATTTCAAATAAATAATCATCTCTAGAAATGCTGAGTCAGAAGCAAACGTATAATTGCTACTGATACAGATAGTATAAAATCAGCTAAGATAAAATAATATTTGAAATTTTTGTCTAATTAGTTGATTTGTTTTTTTGATTGAAATCCCAGAAATTCCCTCTCTCTCTTTAATGGCTCGACATTGAAATGGAAGAAGAGAGAGAGAGAGAGAGAGAGAGAGAGAGTCCCTCCAACTCAACGAACCCTCACTTCTGGACATATAGGTTATTGTGTCAAAGGGGAGGGGGATTAAAAAAATACTTCTACCCTTCTCTGTTTCCGAGGATGGAAATAAAAGCACCTGTTCTTAATGTTAAGGAAAGGGCCTCCCCTTCCCTTTTGGGAGCCCTTTATAATGACAGCAGCAAAACGTGTCGTATTATTTTTAGGTGAGTCCATTTAGCTCTCCAGTTCACTAGGTTAAGGTTATATTTAACTTTTACACTCACGTGCATAGCCTACTTATAAATATATAGTAATGTTTTCAAATTTAAATTCTTTTACTCTTATGTTTTATTTTGGATTACGTACTTTAATGAAAAGATACTCGGAGGAATAGTTTTTGGATAAACTTTACATGTCATTTTGGGATTGGAATTAACTCCCCTTCCCTATTATTGACGCTAAACAGAGTGAAATTATTTTATTTTTCCTGAATATTAATTTCTTTATCTGATAAATAAATGAATTAAGAATAAATCATTTTGAATTGAATTTGTATAATTTTTAAACACCTGCTCTTTTTGGTTATAAGAATTTTATTGAATGAATGTGGGAATGAAATAATAATCATTGCTTACGTCATCAGCCCACCTGGATATATAGATATACTTTTCTGTGTTCTAATACTTGTTGTAACTTGTCCACAGGGCAGAGTACCTAGAGCTCAGCTCCTGCTTCTCATCAGTTAAGGCAGAGATGCCGATCCACAACGAGCTCGAATCCACGTCAGTTGACTTCAGATCCAGGACCTCTCTTCTGGTGAGTACCCATCCAAGTTTTATAAATTGTTTTATATGAAGAAGCAGTGGCGGATCCAGAGGTGTTTCTTGGGGGGGGGAGGGGGAGTAATTTGGAATTACTGGTCGCACAGCACACATTTTTTTCTTAATTTCGGTAATTTAAAGGCGCATTCTGTACTTGTTTGCCAGAATATAAATATAAATCAAATTTTTAAGTATTAATTTTTAAAATTTTACATTAAAAATACATTTTTTTTTCGAAAAAAAAGTATTTTTTTCAAATCTCAGGGGGTAATTACCCCCTTTACCCCCCCCCCCCTTGTATCCTCCCTTGATATGAAGTGAAATTAAAATCTTTGAGATATTCAAATTATTAAGACTTTAAATTTGAAACGAAATGATTAATTCAAATTTTACTTATAAACCAACAATAAACATATAGAGAGTCTCTATTAGAGACAGTGTATAATTTTTCTTTTCGGCATCTTAAGCCATATAGACTTTAATGATACTCATGATTTGAATACGATATATTCCAAAACTCAAATGCCCGAAAAGAGTTTAAAAGAAAATTGACGCTTCCTGTTGAGATAAATTATTAATTTCTTTATATTATTATTATTTTTTTTTTTTTTAAACATTCACACTTTTTTTCTCATTCAAACTCACGCTCACACACACATTCACACAGTCTTTTCGGCAACTTAGGCCATATAAGACTTTACGATAACCGTTTTGTTGCATATATCTATTGGGAGTGCAGGCATTTCTATTTAAACCATCTGGTATCCAAATGGCTTAAATAAAATCATCGGACTGCCTGGGGTCCGAACACGCGACGTTCGGGATAGGAGGTAGGCACGCTACCTACTACGCCAAACCCGAGGGCCATTTCTCTATATACTATCAGTATCAATTGTTTTTGTGTGGAGGGCTCTCAAGTTTGATTTTAATTAATATTAATAAGAGGGTAGAAAATGAGAGAAGCAGCTAAGGTGCAGCTCGGCTGACGTTCCGGTTCCGTGTTTGAACCATTATTTGAATTAATAGAAGATTCTTAAAAGAACTTTATATAGTTTTTCTCCTCTACATGTTAGTTTTGGGACCCCCCCCCCACCCTCCTTATTATCTACGTTATAATATGTTATCAAGAGCGTAGCTACCGCCGTATCAACCCCCGGGGCCCCGAATCCGTGTAAGCAAAATTCGTAAAATGTTATCTAAAATCTCATTGAAATTCTAAGGCCGTATGCTAAATTTCCCCAAAAAAAAAAAAATAAAATAAACATATCTTATTCTACACTAAAAAATAAATAAAATGCCACGGGAGTATAATTTTGTTGTATCTTTTTTGTGCAAAATAAAATAAAATTGAAATTGAATAACTTTTTAAAATAATTGTAGTTTCACCAAAAAATTTAGGAAGCCCCCCTCCAATAAATTTTGATACAGGGTCCATCTAGGGCAAGCTACGCCCTTGTCTGTTAGTATATGTGGTTATAAGAAAACGGAACATAAATATAGAGTCTATATACTAACAAAGAGAGAAGATATTATTTCTTTCTGACTTTATTTTTGAAACAGGAAGCAAACCACTAACCCTCCTTACAAGTAAAGCAACCCAAACATGAAATTCCGATTTCAATGAAACTTTGTACAATTAAACAACTAATATAAATATGCATTAAACGAGAAAAAATTCGACCAATAAAATAACAGAACTTTTTAAAAAGATTAATTTTTGAATATTTAAAAAAGATAGATTTTCAATTTCAAGTTGTTTTGAAAGGGGTTTTAGCTGTTTCT
Organism: Euborellia annulipes; assembly: GCA_023213315.1. Taxonomy (NCBI): domain Eukaryota; kingdom Metazoa; phylum Arthropoda; class Insecta; order Dermaptera; family Anisolabididae; genus Euborellia; species Euborellia annulipes. The sequence goes on along the minus strand of JAKCPI010030045.1, from coordinate 18,423 downwards.
TGAGTGAATTGATTGTTGGATTTTGAAACTTTTCAGCTTGATAATGTTATTGAAGGGGTATAGTCAGATAACAGAAATTAATGGGTTTGGTTGTAGGCTATGGGTTAACGGGGGCGCTTAAAAAAGGAGAAGGCACTTACAGGAGACCTAGTTTTATTTCAAAATTATATTATAAAAGAAAATAGATCTCTGTATGTCCACTTTTGCAACAGTTTTTGAAAATTTTTAAACAAGATAGTTTTTTAGCTACAAAGTGTTTTGAATGGTCATTAATAGCCTACTATTGTTGAGATGCTAGATAGAAACCCAATGCTAATATTAATTATTCATTATAGGCATAATTATCAATTGATGATACAATATTGAATATGAGTCTAACTTGGAATTTGAAACACTTTTACTTTTTTAATGATTTTCACTATTGTACTGATTTTCAGGAATAATTTTTAAAAAATTTTTTAAAAAATAAACTATTCATTCATTGGTCGAAATTTTTTCAAATTTATATATAGATTTATCATTTATTTAATTGTACCAAGTTTCAATAAAATCGAAATTTCATGTTTGGGTTACTTTACTTGTTAGATTATGAATTGAAAGGGGGGCTTTTTTGGTTGAAAAAAAAAAAAAAAAAAAACAAGTAAAAGGTTGCCGATCTCTTTTTAACGTAGCAAAAATAAGATGGTATTTGACGGACAAGGTGGAACGACTTATGGACAGACAGACGGCGGCTTGAGCGCGGGAAGAAATGAAAGAGACAGGGGGGGTGAGGTGCCTAGGGGGGATGTGAAAAGGGGGTAGGGGGATGGGCGTGGCAGTATCGATCAGCAGCAGCCGCCGCCAAACTCAACGAAGCAAAGGGCGGCGCGGGAAAAGAGAGAGAGACTTTGTGGTGAGGGCGCGGATGTCTGGGCCCCTGGGCGCTGCTTGCTGACCATCGAGGACCCCGGGCCTCTCCAAGCCCACCCATCGCATCTTTAAATCTCCACCCTCACGCCGCTATATAAGAATCCTAACACCCTATTCCAAATTAAAAAAAAAAAAAAACTTCTTTTTCCGTTCTACGCCCTCCAGGCCCCATTACATGCACGCCGATGATGACTTGACTCCCTCAAGACATTAAACATTTATGTCTAAATAAATACCCTAATAATGAAAAAAGAAAAAAATAATAATCTGTTGAATATTTTTCACACGCCATTGAATACCGACATCTTTTTGTTTTTCCTTAAAAATAATAAAAATTTGTTCAATTCCTAACTTTGATTAAATTTAAAAGTCATTTTTCTTTTTACAATTCAGTATGTCAAAAAATAGCATAAATTTAATATCAAAGTAGTCAACTCAAATTGTTCGATTTCTCAAAATTCGCTCTAAAGATTTTGATTAAAATTCAAAAATCGATTATTTTTTAGATGCTCTTTAAAAAGTATATCAGTAAAACTTTACGTGAAAATTGTTTAAGTACACTTTACTCCAAGTTTGGCCAAAAGCCGGATCCGGCCCTTTTGCTTACTTTATCCGGCCCGTTGAAAAATGCGATTTTGTTGAAATCAAAAGTATTATTGTGCGTAGTCTTGTACATATAAATAATGAAATATATATATTATATATATATAAATAATAGAGAGTATTATAATTTCGAAGAGCTGTAACCATATTCCTACTTTAATGTATGCAACATACTAGGTCTGTTCGATTATAATCTTTCATTAACTGATTTATTTAATGACGATTAATTTAATATAATGGATCATATTTCTTTAAAAATTACGTGACATATTTTACTGGGCACGAATTGTTCGCATGTAAGACAATTTATAATTACTATTATCTATTATTAACTGTCAAATTTCTTTGTCCAAATGCTTTAAAATGATACTTATAGTGTTTTTTCAAAAAAACTTCATGGGCAGGGAAAAAACTCCACCCAAAACATTCGCGTGTGGAAAGCGTAAGCGGGATAGTTCTCGGGCCCGGGAGACATTTCGAAAATTTCATTTTGGCCCGCGCAAATACTTTTAAGCGAAAAGAGTTAAGAAAAAAAAAACTCGATACTTACTGGTATCGATACTTTCCTATTGATACGATACCAAGTACAATTCTTGATACTTTTTTTTCGACATTTTTTTTCCACATCCCTTAACACAAATCAAATGAAGTTGCTTCTTTTAAAGACAATTTTGTTTTTTAATCTCAAAAATATAAATTATGCAATTGTTTGATAAAGCAATCAATTTGAATCTATATTTAATATAACAAATTTCATTTTCAAGAGTTATTTTAATTTTAATTTTAACAATTTCTATAAGTGACATACATTTAATTATAAAATATATTTTTTTGCAAGTATATTGATTATATAAATGTTTTGTCCTCCGTCTTAGCATATTGGTAGAATTCTCTTTAGCTATCAAAAATTCGTTTCCTGCCCTGAGCGATGAAATTTTTCTAAATTATATTGACTACCGATTAAAATAGACTGGCTAAAAACTGCTTACAGCAATGGTTAAATAGAATTTTTTAGACTTGTCAATCTTAGACATCATCTAATATGATTCCCTCTGTAACAAATAATTATGATCTTCTACCCTTAGGCTGACGAAGCCTTTCACTTTGTCGTCCCCTGAATCCAAAAAAGTGGTTTCGCAACATTGTCTGTCTGTCTGTGTGTCTGTGAAGAAAATATCTCAAGAACGGAAAGAGCTAGGAAGTTGAAATTTTATATTTAAGTTAGGCACCCCCATGGGACGTGACACGAAGCTTTTGAACAAAATCGACCAAAGAGTACTAGTACTTTACTGATGCACTTTTTGAGTTTTTTTCGATTTTCTCAAAATTCGCTTCAACGATTTTGTTTTAAATTCAAAAATCAATTATTTTTTAGATGCTCTTTGAAATATATATTCTCATTTTGCAATTGAAATCTGAAGACCACTTTACTCTTATACTTCATAGGAAAGATAGGAGAAATGGTTCCCATGGTAATAAAATATAAATATTTTCCCTCGTTTATAAATTTTACATCGCCCCCGGGTCTGGCGTAGTAGGTAGCATTTAAAAATCATATCAAATCTAATTTTATTTAATTTATATAAATTTATAAACTAAAAATAACAAATCAATTTCTATATATTAAATTAATTTATAAAAATTTAATCAAATTAAATTAATTTTAATCAGATAACTAAACTTAATAAATTTATTAATATATTTTTAATTTAAAATTATTTTATAATTTTATAAATCACAACTATGTATTTTAAAAAACAACTCTTATAAATTAAATAAAATTTATAATATTTTTTTATAATTATATCTCACACTAAACTATTTAAATTTTCATTAAATATTATCAATCAACTTTAAATAATTAAATATTTTTCTTTCTTATCTATATATAATATCACCTCTATCCTCTTCACCTCTGTTTCCACTTTCCAAACCCCCTATAATATATAATTAAAAATATCTAAATCTAATAATATTTCAATAAAATCTTAATTCTCACTTAATAATATAAAAAGAAATCCATCTAGTAATTTATTATTTAATTTAATCTTCCAAATTTTTAATCCTCCTATTTATCTATCATAAAATATAAAATAATCATTAAATACTTACAAATATATTAATCAAAATTTATTATTTTATTATCATTAAAATTAATTTAATTTATTAAATTTTATAAAATTTAATCATATCAGAAATCTGATTTTTATTTTTAGTTTAATAAATTTATACTCAAATAAATAAAGCAACTAGATCTGATATGATTTGTTTACAACAAATTTTTACAACATTAGTGGTGCCCAGGCAGGTAGCGTGCCTACCTCCTATACCAAACGTCGCGGGTTCGGACCCAGGCAGTCCGATGATTTTATTTAAGCCATTTGGATACCAGATGGCTTAAATAGAAATGCCTGAACCCCTAATAGATAATATATATTACAACGGTTATCATCAAAGTCTTAAATGGCCTGAGTTGCCGAAAAGACTGTGTGAATGTGTGTGTGAGTGTGAGTGTGAATGAGAAAAAAGTGTGAATGTTTTTTATAAAAAAAAAAAAATTTTACATCTTGAATTCAATTGTACCCTACTGTCGGAAACTAAATATATGTCGACACAAAAAATCTGGTGTGACTAGCACAGAAGACAACTTTCTGATTACCTACGGTAAGAGAAAGTTGGTGTTCTGTGCTTGTCACACCAGATATTTATATATATAGATAGAGGCTCACATACTAGCTGCCAACTCCTCTCTCCTTTATCAATTTAAAAAAAGTTTCATTCAATCAGTTTAAATTTTATTTATTTTTATTCTTACTATTTTTTTTTCGAAAGTTTTTGGGATAATCACGCATTATTAAATTATTTGATTATAAGTCATATTGAAATCACACCCGATTTATTTTATTAATCGTTTTTAAAATATTAATACATACTCTAGTTAAATAATTAAATCAAGTCTTTATTTAAGTATCCCGTAGAATTTTCAGTAAAGCTAGTTTTTTTTTTTTTAATTTTTGATTTATTTATTCCATCAAAGAGAAAGGATTTACCTTGTTCTTCTCTCTCTCTCTCTCTCTCGTTTTGTAATCACTTAAAGGAATTGATTTGTAGTCTCTATGTAAAAGTTAAATAGCACTAGTCAGGATTTATCTATCCGTTTGAGCTGATAGTTTCCCCTTTGTATATCTATGGATATCCATCCTTTGAACCTCAGAACAAGAGAAAGGGGTACTGAGAACTTTTCTGTCTGAAGAGAGAGAGAGAGAGGATGTAAAAAAAAAAGAGTGGAAAAATTGCCCTCCCGCCCTTTTGGTGGTGAGCATTTTGAACGAATAGCCGTAATTTGTGTTAGTCGGTCGGCTGATTAAAGCGAAACTTGCTCCACCCACCCACCCACATACCCACACAGATGCATATCACACCCTTCTTTCCCTTAGGCCCATGCACTTGAGCGAAAATGCATCTCACCATGTTGATTAACGCCTCTTGAAACGAAGGGAAAATGGAATATGCTATAAAAAGTTTTCTATTAAACTTTTGGGAGTTGTAATTTTTACTTTATCTTACAAACATATATGGACCGTTTATTTTGAAAGTGTTGTAAGTCCATTTTTTTTTAAAAATGAGATATCACATAATTTATGTTTAAATTAATATAAATTTTCTATTTATAACTAGCTAGTGGTAAATTTCTTAAAAAATTCCCATGTTTTGTGCAATTGAAAATTGGTCGGTAAATAGATTTTTTAATAAACAGATATGTTAACCTTTCAATTTCTCGAAACAATAGAAAATGGACTTGGACCACTTTCAAAATAAACGGTCCATATATAGAGAGAAGAGAAAGTATTGGATTCATGTCAATAATTCGAGATTTTGATGGAAATACACGTACGTTTTGAGGTCCAAAAATATGGGTCTCGAAAAATGGTCTGTCTGTGAACAAAATATCTCAAGAACGAAAAGAGTTAGGAGGATGAAATTTGATGCCCCTTGGCACGTGACACGAAGCTTTTAAACAAAATCGTCCATAAATTACTAGTACTTTACTCATATACTATTTTTTTGATTTTTTTCAGTTTTCTCAAAACTGGCTCTATCGTTTTTGATTAAAATTCAAAAATCATTTATTTTTGAGATGCTCTGTAAAATGTTTACTCCATTTTGCCTTCAAAATTGATTGAAGTATACTTTACTCTTGTACTTCATAGGAATGAATAGGCTATGCTATAGCATAACAAAATAAAAATATTATATTTTTCTGTTTATAAACTTTACTACGCCGCAAACTAAATACACGGTTCGAGCATTCGAGACATAAGTAAAAAATAACGAGAGATTTTGTATATATTTTTGCAATCTTAAAAACCTATATTTTTTAAATTGTATCCAAAAGTGAAACAGCATTTAATTCAGAGATTAATATTACAATACTGGATCAAAAACAATCAATCAAGAAAATTAAAACAATCTTCTCTATTGATTCTCATCTTTAAAAAATTGGTGTGACTAGTCGCATATCACACAACTTTCTCTTACTTTCGGTAATTGAAAGTTGTGCTGTGTGCTTGCCATATCAATTTTTTTTTTTTTTTTTTAAACACTCACACTTTTTTCTCATTCACACTCACACTCACACACACACACACATTCACACTGTCTTTTCAGCAACTCAGGCCATTTAAGACTTTTACCTTATCCGTTATTGATTAATATACATATTTGGGGTCCAGGCATTCTTATTTAAGCCATTTGGTATCCAATTGGCTTAAATAAAATCATCGGACATCAAATTTATTGAGTGGACATATACAGGATGATCGGAAATAACAGGTATGTAGAAAAGGAGATGATTCTACATGAAAAAATAAGACTTTTTTTTTTCCTATAAACTTAATATACCCACACAATACCCTTCGTTTTCAAGATACAGGGGGTCAAAGTTGAATTTTTTTTTTTGTTTTTTGCTAATATCTCGAGAACCGTTTGAGATACATTGTTACGATGTACACGATTTATGTTCATTATTCGCTTATTTTATGTGTAAAGTAAAACATGCTAAACATTGTATCTCAAACGGTTTTCGAGATATTAGCAAAAACAAAAAAAAAATTCAACTTTGACCTCCTGTATCTTGAAAACGAAGCGTTTGGGTATATTATGTTTATAGAAAAAAAAGTCTTATTTTTTCATGTAGAATCATTTCTTTTCTACATACCTGTTATTTCCGGTCATCCTGTATATGTCAACTCAATAAATTTGATATTGCAAGCACACAGCACAACTTTCAATTATCGAAAGTAAGAGAAAGTTGTGTGATATGCGACTAGTCACACCAATTTTTTAAAGATGAGAATCAATAGAGAAGATTGTTTTTATCTTCTTGATTGATTGTTTTAAAGATTGTTGATCCAGTATTGTAATATTAATCTCTGGATTAAATGCTGTTTCACTTTTGGATACAATTTAAAAAATATATACAAAAACTCTCGTTATTTTCCACTTACTTATGTCTCGAATGCTATTATTTGCTTTATCTTTATCAAAAGTATAGCAATCTTTTTTAGGCATTCCCTTTTCTCTTTCTTTCAATTTAAGTCCCAATTAAAAGGGCCAGGCTACAAAAAAAATTCCTTGCTTTTCTTACAAATTCAACAGGTATGGAGTTCTATGCATACTTGAGCATTCCAGTGTCAATTAGTAGGGAGGGAATCACTTCCCCTCGCAATGCTCTTCCACTAGATTTAGTATTGAAGTGAGCCAATTGGGAGACAATATTTTCTTCTCGAATCTAACATTTTACTTTTATTATATAAAGTCAAAGTATTCTTATCGTGAAAAATCCAACTCCTAATTTTTTTTTTATATATCTTTACATTTCAGATCATAAGAATCTCCGAAATGTAAAAAAAAATTAATATGTGTACCCATGTCTGTAGTTTTTTTATTTTGCTTATATCTTTGAAATTTCTGAAACTATTCATTGGATAAGATTGAGGTTTTCCACATTTATAGTCCTAAGTGGTCGTAATTAGGTATTAAAACGAGGAGTTAATCGCCCCTCAGAGAACGGTAAAAAATGCAACGAGGGCTCCTCTTTCCTATGAAGTACAAGAGTAAAGTGGTTTTCAGAAGATTTCAATGGCAAAATGAGAATATACATTTGAAAGAGCATCTATAAAATAATTGATTTATGAATTTTAATCAAAATCGTTGGAGCGAATTTTGAGAAAATAAAAAAAAAAAAAAAAAACTGAAAAAGTTCATTAGTAAACTACTAGTACTTTTTGGTCGGTTTTGATTAAAAGCTTATTTTCACTGTCCCGGGGGGTGATTAACTTAAATATAACATTTCAGCCTCATAGCTCAATTCCTTCAAGCTTAAAATTGAAAAGATAGACAGACAGACCATGTCGCGAAAACCACTTTTTTTGGATTCAGGGACCTCAAAACGTGTATATCCATCAAAATCTCTACATCACATTTTTGAAATGAATCCAATACTTTCTCTCTCTCTATATATATATATTAACATATATATAGAGGTAAGAGAAAGTAAAAATCACTCGTAGGGCATTTCTGCTTTTGGCTTAGTCGCTCGAGTAAAAGCTTCTGTTTGATTTTATTTTTCATTAGTTAATCCTAAATGATGCAATGAATGATTTTTATTAATGAACGTGAAATTTAAAAAATGTCCATTTCTAATTCAAACTAATGGGCAATTAGAATGGGAGAGTAAATTAGAGAGATTTCATCAAAAAAATAACCCCCGCCTCCTGCAGTCGGTCCGTCTTAATGAGCGGGAAATTTTTTTTTAGATTAGTAGTAAAAGTGCATACGAATTCTGAGTATTTTAGATTAATGGTTACTTGGGCCTCTGGAGTTATTTGTAATGCAAGCACTCTATAAACGATTCTGTTCTAGTAAAGACTATTCTAATTTATTTGAAATTTTATTATTTATTTCTAAATATTGTAGAAACTATATTTTTCTTGAGTGATGATAATAATAATTATTATGTTACTGATTGAGAAGGATGCCGATTTCGCCACTAAAGGATAAATTAAAAAAATCTGGAGTGACTGGCGCACAGCACACAACTTTCTCTTACCTTCGGTAATCGAAAGTTGTGTTCTGTGCTTGTCACACCAGATTTTCTGTGTCGACATATAGCCTATTTAGTTCCCGACAGTAAGGAACATTTGAATTCAGAAGTAAAATTTATAAGAATGGGAAAATATTTATATTTTGTTACCATGGCAATCATTTCTCCTATTCTTCCTATGAAGTACAAGAATAAAGTGGTCTTCAGAAGATTTCAATGGCAAAATGAGAATATACGTGTCAAAGACCATCTAAAAAATAATTGATTTTTGAATTTAAAAAAAATCGTTGGAGCGAATTTTGAGAAAATCGAAAAAAACTGAAAAAGTACATCAGTAAAGTACTAGTAATCTTTGGCCGATTTTGATTAAAAGCTTATTTTCACGCTCCCGGGGGGTGTTTAACTTAAATATAAAATTTCAACCTCCTAGCTCAATTCCTTTATGCTTAAAATTGAACACACACAGACACACAGACAGACAGGCCATGTCACGAAAACCACTTTTTTGGATTCAGGGGACCTCAAAATTTGAAGATCCATCAAAATCTCGACATCGAATTTTTAACATGAATCCAATATTTTCTCTCTATATATATTACATATATACATAGGTAAGAGAAAGTAAAAAATCCAAAATTATTTATTTACCATCTCAGCGAGCAAATGGATTAAATTTATTCTTGCTGATACTTTGGAAATTTTCAAATTTCCCCCTCTGAATTAAATTTTAAATTTCCCGCTCTCGCTCCACTTCCTGTAGCTCTAGCCAATCAGCGTCTTGATCGGCACAGACGAAAGCTAGCCGCTAGCGCTTTATATAACTTATAGTAATGATAATGATTAAAAATTTGATAGTGCTGTCTGGGCTTGGTGTAGGGGTTAGCGTGCTAACCTCGTATACCTAAAGTCGCGGGTTCGGACCCCAGGCAGTCCGATGATTTTATTTAAGCCATTTGGATATCAAATGGCTTAAATAAAAATGCCTGGACCCCCAATAGATATATTAAACATACGAGTATCGTTAAAAGTCTTAAATGGCCTAAGTTGCCGAAAAGACTGTGTCAATGTGAGTGAATGTTTTTTATTAATAAAAAAAAAAAACAAGTTTAATAGGGAGTTTGGAATTATTTGTGAAATAACTGTGAGTATTTCGAATCATCAATTGATATATTAATTTTAGTTAGATTAGAGAAAAAAGTATTTATTTATTTTTTACTAAAATGGAACTTGTTATAATGATATTTCTCTCTTTTTCTTTATAGAGAGAAGATAAACAAAGGAAAGGAGTCTCGTTGAGTCAAGTGAGTCAAGGGTCACGCATGCAGAGGTGCCGGCCGCTTCTTTTATGCTCTGTTTACGTTTCTCAAAGTGAATAACTCACCCTGACCTCATCGGCTACCAACCCCTTTGAGCATCATATTAAAGGTAATTAATTTTCTTTTAAATTGAAAAAAAAAAAAAAAAATGCCAATAATTTTATTTTAAATTAAAAAGCAACCCCATATAGCATTTACCCCAAATGCCATTTATTCCATAAACGTTTTGCAGAGATAATTTATTATTTTAAATTAATATTAAATCAGATATTTCCATTTATAATTTAAATTTAATCATTGTATTAATTTTGATTGCTCTTGAGCCGTTCATAGTGCAGTTCTCACCTATTGTGTCAGGGGTCAGAAGTGCACTTCGCCGCATCAACGATGAAATTTGATTGGATACCAATTAATTTCAAGTCTAAATGGCCTCGAAAAGAACATTGAAAAAGAAAATTCGCAATCGTTTATTTGAAAATAGAGTTTTTTAAGATAAGGAATAAAGTTTATGTTTTGAGTGGAAAAATCACGCCTCTGAAATCGAACTAGGACTTCCCGTATTCGCCGGGCTCAATAAATAAATACAGGGTATAAAAAGAGCATGGACAAAAATAAAAAAAAGTGCATTTAAATACTTCTTTTGCCTTTTACTTTGACAAAATTTGAATATTAAATTTTTCCAATTCAATTTTGTTTTTGAAGATATTGAAGCCTTCGGCGAGCAATTGCAAAATTTTAGTCTTTTAAATTTTCCTCTCTAGCTTAACTTCCTTTTATATTGAAATATTTCTTTATATATGGGGCATTCCACGCCAACTCGACCACTTTTGAACCCGACCATTTTTGATTTGGCTGAAACTTTGTCATCTTTTTATACCCTATTGAAAACGTGTCTGAGAATTTTTTCAAATTTTTTGACCCAGCCAAAAAAAAAAGTTATAGCATTTTCAAAAAACATCGACTTTTTTTTTTAATAACCGTAAAACTGACAAAAATCGGGACGTTTTTTTTTTTTTAAATTTTTGTTCATTTATAAATGAACTTTTCAGAAATAAATTTGACAAAATTTTACAGATTCATCTTGAACGTTTTTTTTTTTTGACATTTTCAGAAAAAAAAAATTTGGGGATGAATGACTTTTTTTTATAAAAAAAAAAAACACTTAATTGATGACGTTTCTGTCGCAAATCATCACTTTCCTCAGGGTTATTAATTGTTACAATACATAATCAGTAGCCTAGTATTTTTTTTATTTAACATAATATTCATTTTAAATGTATGTCACCAGTGATAGTACGAAGACGAGAAGAGAAAAGGGGCCAAAAAAATTACTCTTTTCTCATTCTCGAGTTCAATAAGACAAAAAATGTCTATTTCCTATATTTTTTATTTATTAATTAATAATACAAGGATATTTGGGGGCATGGTTATATTGGTAAATACACATCCATATTTTTTCGTATTTTGTGATAGACTAGGCAGGATCCCTTACTACATTTGCTCGTAATCCAAAAAATAGAAATCTCTCTCAATGATAGGATTTCTTCAGACTCCCGGTTTTCGGAATATATATTTTTTGTAAGCAAGCAAGTAAGGCAAATTTAATATATAGCCTAAAATCTTTTTGCTCTACTTTTTTTATTTATTTTTTTTTACTACTTGGATTTTTTGTAGTAAATGACTTTTTTAGTGTTTATTTTTAATTCGTTTAGGCCTTTAAGTGAGTGTAAAAAACCGAAAGAAGAGAGATAATCTTTAATTTTTTGAAAATAAAAGGTAAATAAATTTTAATAAATAACTTCAAATTTGTATAAATGTTAGAGTTAAGGCTAATTCATTTATTTTTTTTTTAGGTCTGCAATCGGAATATGTATCATTTTGATATTATCCATAAATAAATAATTATTTTCGGAAAAATAAAAGACAGGCAAAGTGTAATGTGCTTAGTTACATCTTATTTTTTAAGAAAACAGAAAATGGCTTTGTCTTTTTCTTGTAAATGAAATCATATTTCATTTGCTCCTAGCCAAAGAATCAAAACATAAATTATTATACTTATCAAACTATAAGGCGCTAGCGGGAAATTTAAAATTTAAGTCAGAAAAGGAAATTTGAAACCGTCTTCGGCGAGCAATTGCAAAATTTCCAAACATTGAGCAAGAATAAATTCGATGCATTTGCTCGCCGAAGCCCCCTGGCAAGTGGTAAAGCTCTCCGGCTTGTATAAAATAAAGCATATAGATTACGAATTTATTTTAATTATATATGCCATTTTTAAGAGTTGAGAGCCAACTTATTTTAAATGAAGTTTATAATATAATAAAAATATCGCTAATGATGTGTGGGTCAACACAGAGTTACTTTTTCGTGGCCTCTATTATAAAATGAAATTGTGTTTGCTGGGACCGATAAAAATCTTATGGACCTCTCATCAACTACTACAGTATTTATTCTCATCGCTCTCTCTCTCTCTTTCTTTTGCTGCTGTTTGTCATTTTTTGCCCACCTCACCCCCCTTTCTTGCTTGCTCATCAGATCAAGTAAGGTGACAATTTACGAGTTTGCTAAGGAATAAGGAAGGAAGGTAGAGAGAGAGAGAGAGTCAAGTGTTTAACTTGACAAGGACAAGATTATAGTCGAAAATAAACTTAATAAAAAATAAAACACAAAGAAGCAGCCTCTGAAATTTATTTAAATTGATAAGTAACTTTATTTACATTTGAAAATTCTTTTTTTTTTAGGGAGAGATTCATATTTGTTCTTAAAAGGTGCGCGTCTCGGGGTGCTAATTTTGGGAGATTGCGGCCACAATTTTGAAGCCTATCGACCTCAATTTTTTTTAAAATTGAAGCTATTTAAAATATCTACAACTTCTAGAAGCCCTTTTTTTAATTTTCGAAAAAATAAATTCTTTTTTTTAGATTAATCGCATTAAATAAAGATATTTTTAAAAATTCTCTCTATATCTTATAGATAATTAAATTAGTAATCATTGTGTTAAAAAATAATTAATTTGTTACCCTTAATTAATTAGCTGGAGTCTTTCAAATGAAATTGATTCAATCCCTTGTATCCCTATGGGAATAACTAACGCCATCTCTTGCCGCCTCGAGTGACTCGGCTTCTAACGGCTTTTCGAGACGCGCACCTTAAAATCTCTTTTAAGAAAATCTTCTTAACTTTTTAAAGCTATAAAGCCTAAGATGCCGAAGACTTTAAAAAAATTTTTAAAGGATATACTAGACCTTTGCTTCAGCAGTTCATTTTCCTTTTCTATCCCAACGTTTCTGAAATTCATAATCCTCTTTGACGCCGCATGAAGTTTCCTTAAATACACTTCTTTAATGAGGATTTGCTTTCTTTATTATTATCAAATGACATTTTAATAATTCATTTTTGAATAGACTCACGTTTCCTTAAACACTTAGGGGTTTAATAAATATACATGTACACGGTGTACATTAATAATAAATAACAACTTGTGCCTAAATTGCATGTAAGTCTATAAGGACTGAGGATGATCAAATAAATTTCGTCCGCTCTTCCTAATTTCTAACATCGGCAGCAACTTATAATATTTAACTTAAATTTATTGTAATGCTCCCTGGTACGTGCCACAGTGGTAGAGTTTTTGTCTCTTGTGCTAGGAGTCAACTCATTCGACAACAATTTATTTCAATTTAATTGAAAAATATAGTCTGAATGGCATCTGATGCCTAAAAAGACCTTAAATAAAAAAAAAAAAAGATATATATAATTACGGAGTGCCTGATGACTAGGGCTCGGATTTCGCCCTATTTGCCTTTTTTACTTTCTCTACCTATGTATATATAATATATATATAGAAATATTGATTCATCAAAAATTCGATGTCGAGATTTTATGATCTTTCGTTTTGAGGTCCCCTGAATCCAAAAAATGATTTTCCGACATTCTGTCTTGTGTGTGGGCTGTGTGTGCTGTGTGTGTCAATTTTAAGCATGAAGGAATTGAGCTGGAGGTTAAATTTTATATTTAAGTTAGCAGCCCCCGGGACCAAAAATAAGCTTTTAATCAAAATCCCAAAGAGTACTAGTACTTTACTGATGTACTTTTTCAGTTTTTTTCGATTTTCTCAAATTCCTCTAACGATTTTGATTAAAATTCAAAAATCAATTATTTTTTAGATGCTCTTTCAAATTATATTCTCGTTTTGCCCTCAAAATTGTTTGACACACTTTACTCTTGGCTTCATAGGAAAGATAGGAGAAATGGTTCCATGGTAACAAAATATAATATTTTCCCAACTTATAAATTTTACATCGAATTCAAATTTCCCTACTCCGGGACTAACACACACAAAAATCGTACCACAGCACAACTTTCGATTACCAAGAAGAAAGGGTTCCACCACCTTTTAATTTATGGCTTAAAATTTAGGCCAATATGATATGTATAGGTTTCATGAAATTCTGAATAAAATAAGAGGCATTTGTTAGTGCCTATAATGCCTATTTTTGCCGATTCTGGGTTTTGGTGCCTATTTCATCTATAAATGCCCTTTTTAGTGCCTATTTTAAGTTCAAATAGCCAATTTCAATTTTTTACGAGCTATACATAGCCTAAATTTAAAATTTTTTTGAATTATCAAGAAAATATTTCAAGGGGGGTTAAAGGGGATAATTACCCCCCCCCGAGATTAAAAAAAAAATACTTTTTTTCGAAAAAAAATTTATTTTTAATGTAAAATTTTAAAAATTAGTACTTAAAAATTTGATTTGTATTTATATTCTGGCAAACAAGTACAGAATGCGCCTTTAAATTACCGAAATTAAGAAAAAATTGTGTGCTGGGCGACCACTCACACCAGATTACCAAAAAGACATCAATTTTTTAAATTATTTCTTAAATAATCCCTTTTAAGTGCCTATTTTAATAATTTTTAGTGCTTAGTTGCCTGCCTATTTTAAAGATTTTCAGTGCCTATAAATCCGAGCCCTACTGATGACAAATAAAATTAAATAAATACACAAGCCGAGCCGGATTTGTTTGGGTTTAAGAATTCGAATTAGGTGTCTTCTTAACGAAACGACCTTAATTCAAGTTGTTTTTTATTCCCCCCCTCCCCTTATCTAAATTTTTTATTTTATTTATATATTTTATAATTGATATGCGGTAAAGACAAGGGAGTAGGGGAAGAGGATTAATTTCTTTGTCCTATATTCCCCCAACCCTTCCAGTCCTTTAAATCTTATTGTCTTACAGAACTAGACAACATGATTCCCTCTTTGTACGTAACGCACATGATGAGAGATGTTGTTTTTGTTTAAATAAAAATTATAATGCACGCCGACAGGCTGTGACCCATAAAAGAAAGACGAGAGCAAAAGGAATTAAAAATATTCAGTCTGTAGCAGCCTATATTTTGATATTTCCTCACCTAACGGGGGATGGCAATCAATTAAAATCGAGATTTCTAAATAGTCGGCATGAAAAAAAGCCCTGATATAATTCCTCCAGGCTTTTGGGTAAAATGACCTCCTGAATCCAAGTATGACCTTCGTTTTCCCCCACCACGTACCGTTTTCGGGGAAGAGCCCCCTACTTATTTCCACCCCTTTTCGTTAATTTTAGGGCCATGAATTAAATTTGAAATTGCGAAAAGATATATTTTAGCCTTAATATTTCTGCTGAAGGTCTAGAGAGGTGAAAAATTCAAAAACATTAACATTTGGATCCAAGGGGGGATGTGGGGGAGGATTTTGTCCCTTAAATTGCAAAAAAATCATTAAAAATGATCGATTTTTTTTTTTCTCTCGCAATTTTTCACTGATTTTCTACATACTACACTTTCACCCAACTTCTTGCAAAGACCTCGCTCACACCTGACTCGCTATATCCTATATATATTTTTTTTCGTTCAGGGAGGTTTGGGGAAGGATGAGGGGTTGTGTTAGCTAGAGTATAAAGAAAATCAGTGAACAAATTGCGAAAAAATCGATCATTTTTAATGATTCTTTTGTGATTTAAGGGACACCCTCACATCTCCCCCTCCTTGCATCTAAATGTTTTTTTTTTTTTTTTTTTTTATTCGCCCGTTTAACCACACGCCATTGGGCCAAAACGTCTACAAAATACATATTTCAGAAATTAATATGAACATTTGGACACGTGTCTAATGCCATTCAAAATAAAAATGAATGAATGAATACAATATTAATACAATAAAAAACAAAAGCAAAATTAAATCCAAATGTTCATGTATTTGAACTTTTCACCTCTCTCTTCACCTTCACCACAAATATTAAGGCTAAAATATATCTTTTCACCATTTCAAATTTAATTCATAGCCCTAAAATTAACGAAAAGGGAAGGAAATAAAAATAAGCAGGAGGCTGTCCCCCCGAAAACGGTACTTGGTGGGGTAAAACGGAGGTCATATTTGGATAGTAGGTCATTTTACTCAAGAGTCTGGAGGAATTATGTTGAGGCTAGAAAAAAAATTTCATTTTGCCGACTAGTGTTATAAGTTATATCCCTGAAAAAGAAAACAGCCAGCAAAATAATATTATGGAAGACACAAATACTTTTTACGTCATATTTTATTTGAGTAAGCTACAAGAAATCGCAATTTTGTTTGATTATTTTGTATTCACTTTCCAATGACTACAGCTTCATGTATAATGAATTTAGAATGAGGAAGAAGAGACACGAACGAGAGAGAGAGAGAGAGAAAGAAAAAAAACCTCTTCCTGGCATTAAATTGAAACTAAATCTACTTGACAAGTTGGAAAGTTTGTCATTCAAAATCATTCACAAGTTGGGAACATATTAAAGGATTATGTGAATTAGTTGCAAGTGAAGAAGAAGAAGAAGAAGAGGACGTGAGACACGAGAAACGAGATATTTTTCCAAAACGTGCAGGTGAACCAATTGAAGTTTAAATTTCCTTGATAAGGACTATCAATTAAAATGTGAATAGGATGAGATGATAGGGGATCCTTCCTCTCAATATGCTTGTTAATAAAATTAGTTAATTATTATCGGAGTGATTATCAGTGACTTCCGTCAGATTTCCAGGAGAGAAGGATTCTATAAGCTGTTTCTGGGAACTGCCTCGGATTAGCCCGAAACACCTGTGCCCCCACATCTTCCTCAATGCCTTGTGTCGTCATGAAATAAAAATAATTCATTTTTCTCAATTAGCTTGTTTTAATCTATAAATGACTAATTGTATACAATTGAAATTTTTAAATAGCCTATTCGATCTTGATAGATTTATTAAATAAAAAATCTGGTGTGAGTGGTGGCACAGCACAAAGTTTTCTCTTATCTTCGGTAATCGAAAGTTGTGTTCTGTGCTTGTCACACCAGATTTTTTGTGTCAACATATATTTAGTTTCCGACAATACGGTACAGTCGAATTTCAAGAATTTTTAAATAGGCCTTTGGGAATATGTTTATATTTTGTTAACATAGCAACCATTTCTCCTATCTTTTCTATGAAATACAAGAGTAAAACCAATCTTCAGAAGATTTCAATGGCAAAAATGAGAATATACATTTTAAAGAGCATCTAATAAATAATTGATTTATGAATTTTAATCAAAATCGTTGCAGCGAATTTTGAAAAAAAAAAAAAAAAAAAAAAAAAAAAAAAAAAAAAAAAAACTGAAAAAGTACATCAGTAAAGTACTAGTATTTTTTGGCCGATTGTGATTAAAAGCTTATTTTCACGCTCCAGGAGGGTGTCTAACTTAAATATAAAATTTCAACCACCTAGCTCAATTCCTTCATGGTTAAAATTGGATGCAGACAGACAGACAGACCATGTCGCGACAACCACTTTTTTGAATTCAGGGAACCACAAAACATGTATATCCAAATCTTGACATCGAATTTTTGACATGATCGCAATACTTTCTCTCTCTATATATTTTAAAACATATAGGCTAAGAGAAAGTAATAAGAGAAATACACTCGGGAAAGGAAATAAAAAAAAATCTGGTGTGACAAGCACAGAATACAACTTTCAATAACCAAACTTAAGAGGAAGTTATGTGATACGCGACCAGTCAATTAATAAAATACCTGTAGTTCCAACAGAGCTTGAAAATTGTTCAAAAAATTGAAATATTTCTTCTTTTCCTTTAGTTAATATTTCCTTTAGTTTAGGAGGTTATTATTCTTTTATAAGGGTTTATTATAAAAATAATAGACAAACTTTAGAATAACTTTTGTTTGCACAAAGATTTTTTTGCCCCTGGGCTTGGTGTAGTTGGTAGCGTGCTTACATTCTATACCGAACGTCGCGGGTTCGGACTGACTGGGATTCGGACCCGCGATCCTTAACCAACACACTAATCCTACAGCAAGCCCACGGGCTACACAAAGATTTGAATTTATTTACATTTGCGACCTTAGTGACCAAAGATTAATGGAGACTATTCCAGTTTTTACTTTCTCTTACCTCTATATATATGTTAATATATATAGAGAGAGAAAGTATTG
>JAKCPI010030043.1:0-23565 GCA_023213315.1 Euborellia annulipes | reverse complement strand
CTTTTCGTCCAATGCGCCCTGTAACAATTTTTTTTCTCATCTGAAATTTTATAATCAGAAAAGGATTGTTATAAGGCTCAAAGAAAAGCATATCAACAACTTAACAACTGATAGCGTAACGGGTAGAGGAGAGGATTACTAATCCGGGGATCCCAAGTTCAAAACTTGGGTTGTCATTTTTTTGTTTTGTATTATTTATTATATAAAAAATAAATATTATATTATATTATAAATATTTTATTTATATTTGCGACATATTTGCCCAGAAAACAATGAATAATAAATCAATTTATATTGTATATATGTCCGAAAAAATATTACCTTTTTATTTAGAGACGCAAAGTTTTTGCCACCAGCGAAACCAAAATTTTCTTCATGTGCCGTTCGCGGAACATTTCCTCTTTTGTGGAGCCGACATTTTCGCGCTATGGGGTTGCGCAAAACATTTCAGAGGGGGGCGAGACCCATTATTGGCTCTATATTCCTATATATGTACGGTATATGCCCTCGGCCTCCGACCTCCCCCTTATATACGCCCCCTGAATTATTCATTTATATATCTAATTGACTTATTTCATTGTTTTCTGTATAAATATGTAATAAATATGTCGGAAATATAAATAAAATATTTTTATAATATAATATAATATTTATTTTTTATATAATAAATAATACAAAACAAAAAAAAAAAATGACAACTCATTTTTTGAACTTGGGATCCCTGGATTGCCAATCCCTTACTCTACCCGTTACGCTATCAGTTGTTGTTGTTGATATGCTTTCTTTGAGCCCTATAACAATCCTTTTCAGATTTTAAAATTTCAGATGAGGAAAAAAGTGATTGTTACAGGGCACATTGGACGAAATGTTCGATCAGAATACAAATATTTTTCAGTATAGATTCACCAAATAAAAGGAGATCAAAATCGGAGACCGAAGTCAACCGTGTACTCTCCTTTGTCAGTTATGTTGTTCTTTAATTTGCTTGAGTCTCTTGAGGGGAAAAAAAAAGAAAGAAAAAATCGTTGGTTGAGCTCGATGGTAGATTTGAAGAGTTTAAAGAAGTTTCCCCGACATCGGCATCCGATCTAAAGCCAGTCCAATGGATATTCGTTTAACTCTTCTGACCATTTCCGATCGAGAAACAAAGATCGGATAAATAAAAAAAAAAAGTTGATTAAATTCGAACTCGAGGCTTTCCAATAGGTTACATCGGTTTTTTTTTCTTTTTTTACTTTTTTAAGAGAAATCACTTCCCTGGAACAAGAGCAAATATCTACTCTCCTGGTTCTTTGATTTACTATTTATTTCCAAGTATAAAGTACGTGTATAAAGTGAAATTTTTTTTTTAAATATCATCAGTACAATAATTGTCTATTAAAATATGATTCATAAATTAGCTTGTTTTGATTTACTGGAAGATAGGCAACCCAAATGACCAATTCACATCAGTCAATAATTGCATCTCTACTGGCAACCCTAATTTTATTATTATTTTTGAAATTCCTATCGGGATCCCCGTTTATTTACTCGAGGTGCTTTCGTGTACGAAGACACACACCTCAAACCCAACCGGCCTCTGGCCGTAGCCATCTACCGGCACCCCGTGAAGTTACATCATTTCCTATCTCTAACTCCTCCTTCTTCGTTCGTCTCTAGCTAGTGAACTAATCCTTATTTCTGGTTCCAACCGGCTCCTTATATCCAACCTCTTCTATGCTAGGGAGGATGTCCTAGTTGAGGAGGGACTCCCTCAGCACCGGCGTGTAGCCTACTCCTTTCGAAGAATGCTTCACTGAGAGGGAAACTTCATTACGTCCCTTCCACAGGACGGGATGTCACAGCAACTCCCTCTTCTCGTAGAGTTGCCTGGGGTTTATTGTGGCAACCTTCTCTTATTGTGGGGTTTATTGTCAACATTCTCTTACCTATATATGTTAATCTATAGAGAGAAAGTATTGGATTCATGTGAAAAATTTGATGTCGAGATTTTGATGGGTATACAAGTTTTGAGGTCCAAAAAAGTGGTTTTCGCCACATGGTTGTCTGTGTGTCTGTGAGTCCGTCTGTCTGTCTACAAAATATCTCAAGAACAAAAAGAGCTAGGAGGTTTCTCTGGTAACAATATAAATATTTTCCCATGTTTATATATTTTACATCTTGAATTCAAATATACCATATTGTCGGAAACTGAATATATGTTGATACAAAAAATCTGGTTTGACAAGCGCAGAACACAACTCTCCGTTGCCAAAGGAAAGAGAAAGTTGTGTGCGACCAGTCACACCAATTTTTTTTCTCTTTACAAAATTTGCAAGGAAATTTATCTTTACAATTTATTTCATTTATTATTATCAAATAAATTGAAAAAATTCATGTTTATTATTTTGTCATGTTTTAAATTGAGTTTTATTAAAATCCAATATCAGAGAGCGGATATTTTGTTCACTTAGTTCTCTCTCTCTGATATTTCGTAAGATAACAGAAAGAGCGCATCTGATGGTGTCTAGTTAGAATTTATAGATTCGAAGTCAGTTTTAATATAAGTCAGACAGCATTTTTTGGAATATTTCGATACAAGCAGCTGCTTATAAGAAAATATTTTAACGATATTCAGTATAAATCAATTTTATTATTAAAAGTGTAAGGCTATTATGTATTTTGAAATAGTATTAAGTGTTATTTTAGTGACAAATCACATTACGTTTTTTTTTTTTATTAGATACATATTTATTTCTGGAATACGAGGGCAGGTCAATAAGTTCGTGACTTTTTGAATTTCCCGCCTCTTAACTGAAATGACAACCTGCTCCTGTCAGCAGGCAACTATCAGCTGACTCCTGTCGAAATTTGAACCAGCTGGGTCTTTTAGTTTTTGTTTGACATCCAGCAGACTACCTCGTGATTTGAGAAGACAATGCAAGGGTGCATGCACACATGTGCAGTTTCCATGGCAAAAATCCATGAATTGGGATATGAATTGCTCCCTCATTCGCCCTATTCTCAGGATTTAGCCCCGAGTGACTATTTCTTGTTTCCAAACCTGAAAAAATGGCTCGGCGAAAAGAGATTTGACTGCAACGATGAAATCATCTCACAAACAAATACCTATTTTGAAGTCCTCGACAAATCTTATTTTTGAAAGGGATAAAAAAATTGGAGAAACGTTGGACAAAGTGTATAGAGCTCAAAGGAGACTAAGTTGAAAAATAAAATAATTTTTTATCCAAAAACCTGTGTTTCATTCAAAAAGTCACCGACTTATTGACCTGCCATCGTATAATATAAAACTGTATACTAGTTGTTTCTTGATGGCTGGATATTTTGTTATGAGGATGTGGTAGAAACATCGACAATCTTTCAACACCTTATCATGAAACTTCTCACCCTCCATAACGCGAATTTCAAAAGGGAGGAATTAATTTTACGTATTCCTTAGCATAAAGTCTTACGAGAAATAAGACCCGGTTCAGTTTTCTACAAAAACTATAGTTTGTTAAAAACGGGACAAAATTGACATTATTATTAAAAGTACGGTACGGCAGAGAAAAAAAAGCGGTACTGTCCCGTTCAAAACAGTACATATGGTCACCCTATATACCGGTATAGGTTTGGTTATTTTCTAAATGACCTATTTTAAAATACATGCCCTATCAATAGCCTAATAATCTTTTTTTCTAATTAAAATAGGCCATTTCGAGATTTACAATTTTTAAAGAAGATATAATTGCTGATTAAATTTAAAAAGATTTTTAAATAAGCTTATCAATACAAACTCTGATGAACAAAGAAAATGGATCGCTTGGGGGTGAGGAGAGGGAGTTTTGTTTGATTTTGGGGATGGGAATCGATTAAGCGACCACCAAGAAAGAAAAGCCTAAGCTGTCTCTAACACAAACATTACATTTACATAGCTTTTAGAAGGTCTATGGGAACAAGATGACAAAAATACCATTTAGTCAATAAGCAAAGGTATAATTGAAGTCTAAAATGACTTCTGGTTCCAATGAACAAGTGACGTCTCCTTTTTAGGCATCCTGTATTTATTTGCTGAATGACTGTGACGTAACTTTAGATGTCCCTCGGGCTCAAAGGCAACCCTTTTGTAAGGATTTGGGAGGACAAGACGGGATAAGATGGAATGAGTGAGAGAGAGAGAGAGAGGAGAGACGATGTTGACGTCAGGGAAGGCGTTGATAAAAGTGAATTGAAGTTCCCGAAGGAAGAAAGAGATAGCAGGGTCGAAAAATATAGGGCGAAAGGGAAAACATAGCTGAGAAACGTTTGGCATGTTCAAATAAGCCATGATCGATCGGAAAATGGGAAATGGAGAAAAAATTATTGACACTCGAGAGAGAAATCTTGCAAAGCTGTGGTCTTTATTCAAGAATCGAGCCCATTTCTTTAAATACTTTACTAAATAAAGATTTGTTAAAGACAATTTGATATTTTAATTTAATTGAATTCAATGGATGACTGAAGAGACCAATAAGTGAAAAGTAAATAAGAAAGAATTAAATTTAAAAAAAAAGAGAAAATTGGTTTAAAATTGCTTTTAGATGTAATTATAATTAAGAATCAATTGATGCTATAAAATATTAGATTTCACTACTTCTTGAGACAAGGGCGGATCCAAGGGAGGATAAAGGGGGTAATTACCCCCCCCCTCGAGATTTGAGAAAAATAATTTTTTTTTTTTTTTTGGAAAAAAATTGTATTTTTAATATAAAATTTTAAAAACTAATACTTAAAAATTTGACTTATATATATATTCTGGTAAACAACTACAGAATGCACCTTTAAATTACCGATAATAAGAAAAAAATTGTGTGTAGTGCGACCAGTCACACCAGATTACCCCCTCCCCCTCCCCGAGAAACTCCACTGGATCCGATGATTGACTAGCCTCGCCCCTCGCCTTTTTTTTTAACACACTTTATTTTCCATTCACACTCACACACACACACACATACACAGTCTTCTCGGCAACTCAGGCCATATAACACTAAACGATACCCGTTATTTGTAAATATATCTTAAAATATGAAAGTTGAGTATCAAAATAAAACATTAAAATATTGAATTAAAAATGCCACATATCTTCACCCACCGATCTTAGAAATCGTGTTTATTGGTGTGTTATGTGTGGGTTTTAAAAAGAAAGATGAAAGTCAATCAATGAAAACGTCACAAATTATATTCCCATCGGATGCTAAGTATTGTAAGAAAAAAGTCGAAGTCGTCCAGTGAGAATCGATTCTAATCGACTTGAAAGAGTTTCAAATCGATTCTAAAAAGTCGATTATTTTCAGTAAGAGATCAGTTCATGACTAAAGTCAGAGTCGAGTTTTCCATCCCTATATTGCCTAAGATGCCGAAATGTTTAAAAAAAAAAATTTCTAGAGCCGCACTTTTGTCTGAACGCCCGAAAGATATATGAATATTTAAACAAGAAAAATTATAAACTCTAATTCGTCACTACAGTTGATAAAGAATAAAATTACCACTTTAATAGTAGATTTTTATTTTTACATTAGGTCTTTTTATTTCATTTTGTAGATTTTTGTCAATTTAAACCGATATTTTTGTCCCAAAATTTTATCCGATCTTTGTTCAGAATGATGAAAAAAACTCGTTAATTTATAGGAATTATTACAAATGTAAAAGTTACTTGAGTTTGTCTTTCCTTATTTTATTTATTTGAAATTCCTATCGGGATCCCCGTTTATTTGCCCGAGGTGCTTTCGTGTACGAAGACACAAACCTCAAACCCAACCGGCCTCTGGCCGTAGCCATCTACCGGCACCCCGTGAAGTTACATCATTTCCTATCTCTAGCTCCTCCTCCTGCTCTTCGTCTCTAGCTAGTGAACTAATCCTTATTTCTGATTCCAACCGGCTCCTTATATCCAACCTCTTCTATGCTAGGGAGGATGTCCTGGTTTGAGGAGGGACTCCCTCAGCACCGGCGTGTAGCCTACTCCTTTCGAAGAATGCATCACTGAGAGGGAACTTTCTTTACGTCCCTTCCACAGGACGGGGTGTCACAGCAACTCCCTCTCCTCGTAGAGTTGCCTGGGGGCTATTGTGGTAAGATCCTATATTCCAATCCAGGGCTTGCTTGAGGATTTGTTTACATTAAATAAATATTTTTATTTAATGAAAAATCCCCACACCCAGGGTTTGAACAAGGATCTTCTTTGTAGAAGCCGACACCCTAGCCCACTACACCAGCGAGCCCTCAAAAGTTACTTGAAAACGAAAGAAAATTAACCTTAAAATCAATAAATAAAAGTCTAAATTATGCATTTCATTTGCTGATCAATTTTTAATCTTCTGGAAACGGGGGGACAATGAGTAGCTACTGTAGCTCTATTTTTAAATTAAGCAACTAAGCTCAACTTTCAACAGATTTATTTAAAAGCTTTACCTTATGGAAGGGAGGAACTAATGGAAACATGCTAACTAGATTCTCCTCTTCTAGTTAAAACTTTAAATAAATATTAAAATAATTTAGTATGTTGGCAGTCAGTGTCTATCAATAAGATTCATTATTATACAGTAGGCCCAGACGAGATTTTTTTTTTCTTTGGAGGGGGGAGTCTAGAATTCTAGGATTTTTTTAAATTAACAAATTCACCCCTTTGAAAGTGGAATTTTATAAAGTATCACTGCTAATAAAAAATAAAATAAAAATGTATAATATATATAATATTATAATATTGACTAAGAATCCAAATTATCTAGATATATATATATATATATGAAAATTCAAAAAATTAAATTAAAAACACTAGGTCATAAGATTCTTTATTAAAAATTAATATTTTTAACACTTGAGACATTTTTTTGTGTGTCATCATCAGTAATGATTTTTATAAAAACGAGTTTCCATCTAACTGAGCTTATATATGAAATTAATTTTTAATAAATCTTTGAAACTTATAACCAAGTGTTTTTAATGTATTTTTAAATTTTCATATATACATATATACATCATGTTAAAATGTTATTTTAGGACTATACCCCTCTCCATCCTTCCACTCCTCCTGTAGCCCCGCGCCTGAGAAGGCTTATTAAAAAAATATTTTTTATCCAATTTATAGCAAAAATAATGCCTCATCGGCCCCCGGGTTTGGCGTAGTAGGTAGCGTGCCTACCTTCTATACCAAACGTCGCGGGTTCGGACCCCAGGCAGTCCGATGATTTTATTTAAGCCATTTGGATGCCTGAACCCTCAATATATATATTAATTAATATGGCCTAAATTGCAGAAAAGACTGTGAGAATGCGTGTGTGAATGAGTGTGAATGAGAAAAAAGTGTGAAAAGAAATTTAAAAAAAAAAAAAAAAAAATGTCTCCCTGTATATTTTATACGAATAACTTGATTTCTCCTTAAGTCCTTTTACTTACTATTAAAAATAAATTAATAAATATGTTCAGTAGAATCCAAGAGTACTTAATTTATAAGATTAATTTTTAAAACAATTCTTAAAATTCATTTATCAATACTATAACCTTGACACATTGTAACAGTATTTTGTAGGAACGAGATGAATAAATAAACATCGATTCGCTTCATTTACCCTCTAACTGATAATGGGAAACGCCGTGTTAAGTTTACAAGATTCAAACAAAACTTTACTTTTACTTGGAGCGTAGGTGGAGTTTTAATTGGAATCGATGCCAGGGCATGCAAGTCCCAAGGGTCTTAATCAGCTTCGTTTGAGTTGATGGCCACATCTGATATATCTATACACCTGTGTTTTTGTTTTTAATCAACTTTATTAATTGATATCCTTTAAAAAAAAAATCAATTTCCTTTTATAAATGATTATTCATTACAGGAATACAATTATTTTCAAACGGATATGGAATCGTTCGATTTCGATCAGCACTTATTCTTGCCTTTTTTTAAATTTGAATATGCGTTTAAAACTTCTTAATTAAAATAGCTATTAATTTAAAGGTCATCGATAAAATATAAATATTTATATATTTAATTTAGGTAGCTAATGTTGTCTGTTTCATTAAATATTTTTATTCCAATTTTCAAGGATTTCTCTGAAAGATTTTTAACAAAAAGATGAACAAGTTTAAGCGTATACCAATTTAAAGTAGGACTAATCCCAGGAGTGGGGGTGTCGACGATTACTTTTTAATTAAAAAATAGGCAAACAAGTTGCCAAATTTTCTCATACAACTTAGAGCTAATCATACTAAAATGACATCAGTAAAAGACAATTTCTTTTACAAAGATGCCCCGATAATTGAATAAAATATTTTTCTCTGAAGCAGAAATATGAAATTTTATTAAGATCCATTCAACCAAATTTGTCAACAAGTGGCTAAAGAACAACAGATGAAAATATTATTAAATATTGTCCATAGTGTTAAGATTAAAATACCTAGCACTAAATTTGGGCTCAATAAAAATCAAATGATTATAAATATGCTTTGAGCCATTTGGATACCAAATGGCTTAAATAAGAATGTCTGGACCCCCAATAGATTAATAACGGTTGTCGTAAAAGTCGTATATGGCCTGAGTTGCCGAAAAGACTATGTACATGTGTGTGTGAGTGTGAGTGTGAATGGGAAAAAAGTATGAGTTCACGACTAGTGGAAATTAAATGGCCTCAGTAGTCGAGAGAGAAAATAAAAAAAAAATGTTTCTAAAAATTAACTCTTTAACTTTAAATTTAAATATCAAGTTATAATGTAAAAATTTAAAGAGGTAAGCCTACTCACCAAATGAAGGATCTCTGGACTTGAAGCCGACTAGCGCTCGGACCAGGTGTGATTTCGGCAGGCTGCTCAGCCTATACTGACTCGGGCACACGAGATATCCTGGTATGAAGCCGTTCTGAACCTGTAACAACAAGAATAAAATCATGTAGAAAAGTATATCTATATAATCTTATCTGTGTGAAGTGTATGTGTGAGTACAAAGAGAAATATTTCATTTCCCAATTGAAGCACAGAAAGTACTTAAAAATAAATTATCTTTTATAAATTGATTATCTAAATGGAGGTAAAATTTTTAATATATTTCAATTCGTTTTTCAATCTAAATTAAATAAAAAATAAATAGGTAACAAAGTTACAAAACTCTCCCGTTATTTTTAAACAGAACTAACCACTCAAAAAATATGGAATATGAGATTGGACCCTTTTGAAGTGTAGTCCCCAACCCATATTCCATAACCTATATTTATGAAATATAATAGGCCTATCTATTTATTGATCACATTTCCTCATTCCGAAAAAATAATCAACAGAACATAAATGTTCTATGCACTCACAATTCAGAAGATATATACAATAAAAGCTGTTTTTTTCCCTAGGGCACACAACTCTTCTTTATAATTTCCTCATTTATAGGCTACATTTAATTCATAGAAAAATTATTTTCACAAATAAAACGCAATAATTGCCCTCGGGGATCTGAGGTTGTGTCCTTATACCAAACGTCCGGGTTCGACCCCACAGTCCGATGATTTTATTTAAGCCAATTGGATACCAAATGACTTAAATAAAAATGCCTGGACCCCTATATGTATATTTATCAATAACGGTTATCGTCTAGTCTTAAATGGCCTGAGTTGCCGAAAAGACTGTGTGAATGTGTGTGTGAGTGTGAGTGAGAATGAGAAAAAGTGTGAATGTTTTTTTTTATATAAAAAAAAAAACGCAATAATTAAAAAAATAATATTATCAGCTAGCCGTTGACGATTTTATCTCCGTTATTTTTTAAATAATTTTATGAACCTGGTCGAATAAATTAATTTGATTTATTTTTAATTAAACTTTGAAAAAAATTATATCCCCTCGAGTAAAAATTTCTCACGAAAATCATAGGGATCCACACGCCCGCAGCTAGTTTGCATAGTGAACTTTTAGGAACCCACAGGGATATACACGCCCGCACCAGGGACACACATTTTTCTTCTGGTCACTTGTTTCGATCTATTGTGTGTGTTTGTCCCTGGTGCGGGCGAGTGGATCCCTAAAAGTTCACTATGCAGACTAGCTGCGGACGTGTGGATCCCTCGATCATTTTTACTCGGGCCTGACTTATTCCTAGCTTTCGGACGAATGCTATCAAATTCTACCTTCTCTAGTATCGAGAAAAAAGTGAGGGAATGATTATTTGTTAGATATTTGGTTGCATTGAAGAAAATTTTGTCGAATAGAGAAAAAAATAAAATGCCAGTCTTAATCCAAATACCAGATTTAAGCTCCTTGAACGATTAAATAATAAAAAATTTAAGGAAAAAACGAAAAAGTTCATTTTTCAAACATGAAAAATTTGTCTCATTAAAATATAAAGAGAAACTTTTTATCTATAAAAAAAAGAGGGAAGGGAGAAAAAAGAAAGAAGTAAGGTACTTGAGAGAAGTTCAAAACTGAAAAGTCCCGTGGGAAGAGAATCAATCCTTCCCTTTCTTCCCTTACCTATCCAACCAAGAGAGAGGAAAAAAAGCTTCGACCTTTGACATTCAAAACCAATGTGATCTAAAAAAAAAATTGAGCAAATGAAAAAGTTTCATTTAGATCCATAAAGGTCGTCGTAAAATGGTCTAATTAAATTTCCCCAAATAAATTTTTATCACTTGCACATACAAGTATAATAGAACCAGCAAGTTTCTATTTTAATTTTCCAATAATCGTATTGTTTTTTGGTGAGTAGAAAAAAAAATTTAGCTCCCTGGGTAGAGATTTAAAAAATAAATTCAATTTTAATTATTTCATTTATTGTTATTCAAAATATTTTTTTTTTTTTTTCTCTTGGCCAAGAGAATTTAAAATTATTCAGATTAAATCTGATAATTAGAAATTTTGACAAGTGTATTAAATTAAATTAAAAAATCTGGAGTGACTGACCGCACAACACACAACTTTTTCTTACCTTCAGTAATTTTAGAAAGTTATAGTCATAAAATGGAAAAAAAAAAAAAAATTTTTTTTATTTTTTTTTATTCAAAAATAATACCTAGGGAGGAAAAAGGGTACAAGAACTTTGTTTTTATTATATGACATCCAAACATTATTCTGTGCTTGTTGCACACCAGATTAAAATTTTTCGATGTTCAGAATATATTTAGTTTCCGAATTATTTTAACCGATAGGCGTATATTAAGGATCAAAAATTGTACGAGGAGAGAAAATATACAGTATGCAGGGCCCGCCGAAGCTGGGCTGCATAGTTTGGTCTTGGAATTTAATTAACTGTTAATCTAAATACATTTTTACTAAACTTTACACTTTCAATTGAAATAGAAATTTTATGACAATCTAGCGATGCTAAAAAATTTTCCTTAATTAGGTCTAAAGATTCTCTAATTGGCACAGTAGTTAATTAAAGAGACAATAAAATTGATATTATAATAAATAACAATTACACCAAAATCGATAATCCTTTTAGGCAGAGGTTGCCATGGTTTTTGGGTGCAGCCCAACGAACCCTTCCTTTTGGGAGAGCGGGGGTGGAGTTCTCCGAAATTGGCGTCTGCTTATCACTAATTTAATTAATATACCGCATCTCTTGACATAATCTAGCCAAAGGAGAGGCGGATCTCTTATATAAACACGATTGAAAATGGGGCAGAATGGAATATGAAGGGGAGGGGGTACAACACGTGTCGTGTAATATATATTTTACTATGATCGGAATTATGTTGCCAGGTATATTTATTACATACGAAATTTTTTATGAATTAATGATATTAAAGAAGGTAATATCTGACATCTTAATTATGATATAGACCTATCTAGAAAGTATTATAAAAAATCTGTTCAGACCTTCAAATTTGACTATAATCCCTAAGAATCCAAGGATTTACATTTACAAGGGGAGTGCATAGCCTTGATAACACCGATTTGAACCAAAATTTTTTTATGTGTAGTACTTGATGAAAAACGAATTCTGTTAAAGCCAAAGAACGCGCTTCTCAACGGTTCGTCTAAAAAAAAATGTTAAAGATTTTGCCTGCATGCCTTAAGCCGTTACTAACAATAACATTTACAAATGTCGCGATGGCTAGATCGGTAAGGCGCATTCTTTGTAAAACAAAAAATCCCGAGTTCGAATCTCTTCTTGTGCAACTATTTTTTTTTGTGTAATTTATTTATTTTTTTTTTGTTTCAGAATATTTTTTAATATTAATAAATAAATAAAAAGTTTTTTTTAATTATTGGCATTTAATTTTCAACATGTTTCATATATTTAAAGAAAATTCGAATGCTTTCTGTCAAAAATATAATATAAGGAAATATTTAATATTAGTTAGGCCTATACTAGAAATATATTACTATTAATTGGACACATAAATAAATTTATAATAATATTTATGTTTTAAACTGTTGGGTCGTTCATTTTCCGAACTTTGAACATGTTACGACAATATTTTTTTATGTGTCCAAAAATAGTAATAGTAGGCCTAATAGTAATATTTCTAGTATAATATTAAATATTTCCTTATATTATATTTTTGACAGAAAGCATTCGAATTTTCTTTAAATATATGGAACATGTTGAAAATTGAATGCCATTAATTAAAAAAAACTTTTTATTTATTTATTTATTTATTAATATTAAAAAATATTCTGAAACAAAAAAAAATAAATAAATTACACAAAAAAAAATAGTTGCACAAGAAGAGATTCGAACTCGGGATTTTTTGTTTACAAAGAATGCGCCTTACCGATCTAGCCATCGCGACATTTGTAAATGTTATTGTTAGTAACGGCTTAAGGCATGCAGGCAAAATCTTTAACATTTTTTTTTAGACGAACCGTTGAGAAGCGCGTTCTCTGGCTTTAACAGAATTCGTTTTTTATCAAGTACTACACATAAAAAAATTTTGGTTCAAATCGGTGTTATCAAGGCTATGCACTCCCCCTTGTTAGATTTTTTTTTCTTTTTTATAGCAAAAGTTAGTTAAAATTTGATATGATATTAATAGAATAATTTTGAAATAAAAGTTTGCTAAGGCTGAACGAACACCGATTGAGCAAAAATGATTGATGGAAATACACGTTTAGAGTTCCCTGATTTCAAAAAAAGTGGGCCACGCAAAATGGTCTGTCTGTGTGTCACTTTGATCAAAATAAAGTTTTGTTGTGAAACCAAAAAGAGAGAGAGAGAGAGAGAGGGACCAAAATTTGAAATTCGAAAATCAAAAAACTTTTTTTTAAATTTAAAATAAGATGTAAAGATTTCCAAGGAAAAGTGCAAATTTAAGGTTTAGAGATCTTTGCAGATTCTCTTTCTCGATCTTGCTAGTATCGGGCAAAATCACTCACTTTGAAACCAGATTGAACCTTTGAAATAAAAATCTGGTGTGACTGGCGCACAGCACACAACTTTCTCTTACCCTTCGGTAAGAGAAAGTTGTGCACTGTGCTGGTCACACCAGATTTTTTGTGTCGAGATATATTTAGTTTCCGATAGCACCTTAGTTTCAAACTTGCATTTTAAATGTTGATTGCTTGAAATAAACTATGGTTATTTTTCAAAATTTTAATCTCATATTTGGACATTTTATACACAATATAGAATCGTAAATAAATACAAAATTTCATAAGAATTGGAAAAAAAAATTTTAAATGCGTAAAAAGTTCCAAAGGGGACCCCCTTTTGAATCGAAATTAACATACAAATCCCTATAGGAAATTAACATTGTTCCTATGCGAAGATAAGGTAGAAAAATTTAAAACGCGTAGAAAGAGAGAAGATAGTTTTGTGAGAGAGAGAGATATGTTTTCTCCGAAAAAAAAAATGGGCGTTTAAATAATAATTGATTTTTAATCTAATAAAAAGAAAAAGATTTAAATTCGGTTACCATGGCAACCATTTATTTCTCCTATCTTTCCTATGAAGCACAAGAGTAAAGTGTGCTTCAAACAATTTTGAGGGCAAAACGAGAATATACATTTGAAAGAGCATCTAAAAAAAAATTGATTTTTGAATTTTAATCAAAATCGTTAGAGCGAATTTTGAGAAAATCGAAAAAAACTGAAAAAGTACATCAGTAAAGTACTAGTACTTTTTGGCCGATTTTGATTAAAAGCTTATTTTGTCGGTCCCGGGGGGTGTTTAACTTAAATATAAAATTTCAGCCTCATAGCTCAATTCCTTCATGCTTAAAATTGAACACACACAGACACACACACACACACACACACACACAGACAGACAGACAGACAGACAGACAGACAGACAGACAGACCATGTCGCGAAAACCACTTTTTTGGATTCAGGGGACCTCAAAACGTGAAGATCCATCAAAATCTCGACATCGAATTTTTGACATGAAACCAATACTTTCTCTCTATATATATATTACATATATACATAGGTAAGAGAAAGTAAAAATATCTTTTTGAATAGTGAATAATAAAACAACAGAATGTAGAAAATATCTTTAATTTATTCTTTGGGCTATCGATTTAGTCCAAAGGACATCTTCAGGCCAGCTACATCAAACACAAAAATATCTTTCTAAAGATATATAAATATTTTTTTATTTTTTTCTAAATCCAACGATTCCCTGATCCTGGAGTCAGGCAACCCACAACAGTATCAAGAAAATGTTCTACGATATTGAAATTTTATATTTAAGTTAGATACCTCACTGAGGTGGGGAAATTAAGTTTTTAAATTAAATTGGACAAACTAATGTGCTTTTTCATTTGTTTTTTTTTTTCGATTTTTTGAAAATTTGCTCTAACGATTTTGATTAAAATTCATAAATCAATTATTACTTTCTCTTACCTATGTATATATGTAATATATATATAGAGAGAAAGTATTGGTTTCATGTCAAAAATTCGATGTCGAGATTTTGATGGATCTTCACGTTTTGAGGTCCCCTGAATCCAAAAAAGTGGTTTTCGCGACATGGTCTGTCTGTCTGTCTGTCTGTCTGTCTGTCTGTGTGTGTGTCTGTGTGTTTCAATTTTAAGCATGAAGGAATTGAGCTAGGAGGCTGAAATTTTATATTTAAGTTAAACACCCCCCGGGACCGACAAAATAAGCTTTTAATCAAAATCGGCCAAAAAGTACTAGTACTTTACTGATGTACTTTTTCAGTTTTTTTCGATTTTCTCAAAATTCGCTCTAACGATTTTGATTAAAATTCAAAAATCAATTATTTTTTAGATGCTCTTTCAAATGTATATTCTCGTTTTGCCCTCAAAATTGTTTGAAGCACACTTTACTCTTGTGCTTCATAGGAAAGATAGGAGAAATAAATGGTTGCCATGGTAACCGAATTTAAATCTTTTTCTTTTTATTAGATTAAAAATCAATTATTATTTAAATTTCCATTTATTTTTATTTTATTTCTGCCTGTAATTGTTTCGGAGGCAAACATTATCGTCTCTCTCTACTCTTTTTAAATTCCCTTTCCACCTTATCTTCGCATTTGACCAATGTTAATTTCCTATAGGGATTTGTATGTTAATTTCGATTCAAAAGGGGGTCCCCTTTGGAACTTTTTACGCATTTAAAATTTTTTTTCCAATTCTTATGAAATTTTGTATTTATTTACAAATCTATATTGTGTATAAAATGTCCAAATATGAGATTAAAATTTTGAAAAATAACCATAGTTTATTTGAAGCAGTCAACATTTAAAATGCAAGTTTGAAACTAAGGTGCTATCGGAAACTAAATATATCTCGACACAAAAAATCTGGTGTGACCAGCACAGTGCGCAACTTTCTCTTACCGAAGGGTAAGAGAAAGTTGTGTGCTGTGCGCCAGTCACACCAGATTTTTTTTTAATGCTTTTGAAAAAATATAATCTCATTTTGCCCTCAAAATTGATAAATATTTTTCTATGTTTATAAATTTTATTCTTGAAAAGTCTTACTTCGGAAAGTAAATACAATATATGTCGACACAAATAGTCTGACAAGCACAGACGTTGTGTCATTAGCGAAATTAGGAGAAAGCAAAAATTTAGTCAACTAGAATTTTTTTTTTTATAAATCTCATCCTTTATAAATCATATGCATATATAATAAATTATGCATAGTTTGAAAACGTTTAAAAATATCTCCGGACAAGATTTTATCTTTCATTTTTAAACAATAATTTTTCAACTATAAAACTTTCACACCATTTGAGATTTAATTATAAGGATTCACAAAAAGTCTCGGGGTTAATTTATGAGATATTTCTTTAATGAAAATTTCCATAACTTAAAAATTTTTCAGGAAACTCATTGAAGGCTACTATGTTTGCCTTTTATTTATATTATTATCCATCAATTAAAATCTCAGATTATTATTTAATTAAGAATAATCACAGCTTAAACATCTTTTCTTTTTTAATTATGAACAAATAAAAAAAATAAATAGACTATATTTTTTTATGAAGCTTTTAAATAGAGCGAGAAGTGAAGGTTTATATCTAGAAATATAAAACTTTCTTTTTCTTAGCTACCTTTAACAATAAAAAGTTTAGAAGAGTTAAAAGCAAATGATTTTAAAATTTTTATATCTCTATTTTTCTCTTTTAATGACTTTATTATTTTGGAAATAGAGAATTAGGAATTAAAGATAGGGAGGGAGAAGAGTTGCGGTTGCGAGGACCACATATTCTTGGCATATAGTGCTCTAGTTCCTGGGTGACCGAGTTGGAGAAAATTTGGAAAAACTAAAAATGTAAAGTATAATCAGTAAAATACTTGAAATTTTCTAAGGCGAGATCAAACGGAATTTATTTTGAATTCCGGAAATAGTAAATATTTAAAATTTGAAAGAAAATTAGAAAAAAATAAATAAATAAAAAAGTACATCACTAAAGTACTAGTACTTGAAGTTCCCCAAAGATGCAAATTGTTTTGTTTACCGGAAATAGTATATATCAGAGGTTCCCACACTTTTTCTGTTCTAGGCGCCCTTAATATATCAGAATTTTTCCGTGGAGTCTCATGTAAAATTTCATGGCAAACCTTATGTTACTAATAGTTTTTTTTTTTCATTTCTAATTCAGATACGCATGATATATCTACCTGGTATACCTATTATGTTTGCAATTTTATTTAATAAATCCTAACTAATTTTTCGAATAATAGCAGTTCGGACACCCGGTAATAGAAAGTAATATTTTAATTTTTTTATTCCAAAAACCAAATAAACGGTTAAATAGAATGCATTGATTTATTATGCACTAACCTCTCGTGTATCATCTATCTTCACAGTCATGCCTATCTCATATATTATTTTAATATTTTCATCCCAGCTAAATCCTAAATAATATTTTACCCTTACTATAATAATGTCGAAAAATAAATTTTATCATCATTACTATAGTCTATATAAAGCGTTACCCATTCACTTACTGTGTATGAAAACTGTTTACCACTTTCTCTCGCTGATTGGCAAAAGTCAGAGAGGGGAATTTTTTTAATAGGAGAATTAAATCCAAGTAAGATAACTAGGGATGTGGTATCGAAAATAGGGTATCGATACTTGTACTTGGTATCGTATCGATAGGAAAGTATCAATACCAGTAAGTATCGAATACTTTTTTAAGTATGAGTATTACAGCGGAAGATCAGTGTGATATATACCCCCTTCCTCAGAGTAATGATCGCCAGGGCTTCCTGCCTCCCCCCTCCTGGGTTGAATCGCAGCGTAAAGTGTACTTAAACAATTTTCACATAAAGTTTTTCATTAGTAAAATACTAGTACCCTTTGGCTGATGTGATTGAAATACTTGCGACATAGGTACTTGGCTTAAGTATAAAATTTGAGTATCGGGAGTTTTTTCGTTTTTGGGTAATTCCCATTAACCCACATTTTTTTATATTTCACTTGAAATTAATTTAATTTATTGTGAAAAAAAATCTTAAATTTCAAGAAGATCGATTCCAGTTAAAATATCAAAACATAATGTTTATGTAAATTTCTCTGAAATAGATTTTATTGCTTTTAAATGCCTGTTTTATTGCTTTTCTTAAAATTGCCATTAAAAGGAGGCGATTCCCTTTTAGCTTGAATTTGACGTCATTTTCACAATCATTTGAATGAATTTCAACTGAAATATCAAAAAAAAAAAAATTTGAATTAAACTAAATAAGTCAATAAGGAACGAACTCTCGATACTCAAATTTTGTACTTAAGCTAAGTATTGATGTCCCAAGCATGGTCAGGAATTTCGTTCCAATTGACTAAATAGTACTAGTACTTTTTTTGAAGGTTACGTATTCTGTGGTCAGTCTCTCTATATTTTCTAGTGATTTGTAAGACGCACAATCAAAGGGGAAAAAACTGTTTATAGGCCTTTTCGCTAGGCGCCTCACCCACTTGTGCTGATAGTATTTTATAATTGAGATTAAATAAAATATTTTATGAATCGATGTCTGGTTGGTGACATTTTGTTCCAGCAAATGATAGAAAGTAGAAATGTGCTAAAGCAGCAAACAGCCCCAGTGCTGGTAGCAGGTGGATATAAATCACCCTCGAAATTAATGGTCGGCAATTGGACTTGGGACACAGATGCGAATCAACTAAATGAAATGAAATATTATTAATCAATTCCTATTTTCTATTTTTTTTTAAATCTTCGCGACATCTGAGGCTATACTGGTATTAAATAATTAGTTTTTAAACAGCTTCCGAAGTTTTTTTCATTTGAAATGATTGTAAAAGAACAACAGGGTATTTTTAATCAGTGAAGGACAGAAGAACCTTCGTGCTCTTGAAGAAGCGAAATAAAATAAAATCTCAAACTTATAGACTATAGGAGCCAAAATAATTTAAATAAATTTTGGTTAATCGAGACTTTAAAACCCATGGCAGTGCTAATTGTTAAAATAATAATATGTGCGCTACATTAATGTTTAAAAAAAAAATCTGGTGTGACTGGTCGCACCAGATTTTTTGTGTCGACATGTATTTAGTTTCCGACAGTCCAATGGAAAAAAGTGTGAGTGTTAAAAAAAAAATTATAAACAAACAAAAAAGTGAAGATCATATGTTACCACCAGATTTTTTTGTTTTGAGGAAAAAAAATTGAAAAAAGCGAAATATACAGTATGTACAGTATGAAAAATACTGTACTACCTATATATTTTTTTTAATCATTTAATATAGACCAAAGAGTATAAGCAAATTTCATTCTTTTTAGGTCATTTATAATATTTTTTATTTAAATTTTCATTTTAGTATTCTAAATAAGGAACAAAAGCAAGAGGATTGAATTGAAACAGCAAAAGATAAAATCGAGTACGAATTTGAATAGAATCCACATAAGATCGTTTTTGATTATTCTGTATACACACATACAGTCACACAAACACTCAAAGCAATGGTGATTTATATATCCCAAGGGATGAGGGGTGAGAGGAAAGGGAATAATAACACACACAGAAACACACACACTTAATCCCTTTTGGGGCAAAAGGAACATCTAAAGTACAAAATGTGAGTTGTGCTTATAACTAAGAATCTGACTCTTTAATGCCTCTAGTAGCGGGTCACTCCCACCCCTTTAGAGAGAACTTTATATGTAAACAACCAGGCAAACGTCCCTAGACAGAAGAAGATACTTAAATAAGCTTACTCAATTGTTTATTGTCCATTTTACAAAACTACTATCCACTTTAAAGAGTTTTAACGTGTCACATACATGCACACTTATTACGATGATATAATGTTTAGCATGAAAATATTTGTTCGAATAAATAACAAAGAGGATGAGTATGCGATGATGAGACAAAAGAAATATTACGAGGATATAAATATTGATCCTTTCTATGGTTATCGGGAAATTATAATAATAAATAAATGGGTTTAGAATAATAGAATAGAGAAGAAAAAATATCATATTGAATATACTGAATTTATGTTTCATGTACTTCCTGTTTATACTGGACAAATATAGTATGAATACATTTTTTTTTTTTTTTTGGAATTCGGCTTTGGAGATATAGGCATATAGATAAATTTGACTTATTATTGAAATTAATTGGTTGCTAATTTCACTGATCTATAAGAAATGTGAGAACGAAAATAAAGATCGGTAGGCCTATAAATAAATATGACGCGAAAACCACTTTTTTGGATTCAGGGGACCTAAAAGCTTGCATATCCATCAAAATCTTGACAGCGAATTTTTGACATGAATCCAATACTTTCTCTCTCTATTAACATATATATAGAGGTAAGAGAAAGTAAAACTTTAAAGATCCTTATTATTTCATTTTTTGTAAATTACATAGTTGCTCGTAAAATACAATAATTTTCCTAAAATGTTCTCTTATAATGATATGCTGGGGGTCAAGAATCATAACCTTCAAGTTATTTGAATCCGAAAGAAATTTAATTCCCTCCAGATTTCGACGCGATTTTGTTGTGGCTTATGACTATCTTACTTCTCAAATCATCACTAGCTGGCCAAGTAGAGAACTTGGACTTATTATATGTAGCCAATTATTGTAAAATCAAGGAACTTGGTATTAAAGAGGGATATTTAAAGAATGCAATGGTATGAATATCTCAAAAATGACGAAATGGTGGCTTATGACTATTTTCCACTAAGCCCTTTATATATATTTGGGGTCCAGACATTCTTATTTAAGCCATTTGGTATCCAAATAAACTAACTCCATTCATCAAGCACGAGGGCTAACTATATATTAATATGATGTGATTTATCAGATTAGCAAGAGATTTTTTGAAAATGTTTAATTAATAAATTCAGGATAAGTTTTGAAGCCTCTAAAGCCCGGAAAAAATAAAATCAACAGGTGAATAAATTAAAAACAAATGATTTTCTATTTTGTTTTGCATACATGAGCCAATTTATGGATATTATTATGAAAAAAAAAAAATTAATATTAAAGAAAAAACATGGAAGAGAGCTGGAAAACCTGGCCACTCGCTCTAATCTAATTGTATATGCATAATAGATGTAAACGTTTTAATAGAAATCTCATCCAAGAATACAATCAATCAAAAAAATAAATATAATAAAAAAAAAAAAATTTTCTCTAGTAATGAGAAAAAATATTCAATGGAATGTATTAATATAAAAAATTTAGGTCTTCAACTTGCTCTGACGAATCAAAAATATTTTTTTTTGATGCAGCAATGAATTATTTTTAGAGTTAATGGTGTTTAGTAAAGAAAAAAATATTACAGCCACGAAAAACGAAATTTATACTTGCATGTATAATTTTTTTTCGTCTCCCTCAACCTCTCACATGTTTTGTATAAACAATTCAAATTAATGGGATGTAATTTAAACGGTAATTTTTTTAATAGCGTTTTATGTCTTTAAAAAGAAAAAAAAAAGCAAATCGCTTTAAAACATTTATTTATTAATAAAATAATAATCAAGTTGGAATTTTTTTTCAATTAAATTAAAAAAAAGAAGAAGTAAATGAGATTAAAAGCCCTTTCCAATTTTTTTTTTTTTTTTTTAAATAAATGCACGAATTTAATCGTTTTTTACTTTCTCTTACCTATGTATATATGTAATATATATAGAGAGAGAAAGTATTGGATTCATGTCAAAAATTCGATGTCGAGATTTTGATGAGATCTTCACGTTTTGAGGTCCCCTGAATCCAAAAAAGTGGTTTTCGCGACATGGTCTGTCTGTGCGTGTGTGGGTGGGTGGTGTGTGTGTGTGTGTGTTCAATTTTGAGCATGAAGGAATTGAGCTACGAGGTTGAAATTTTATATTTAAGTTAAACACCCCCCGGGACCGGAAAAATAAGCTTTTAATCAAAATCGGCCAAAGAGTACTAGTACTTTACTGATATACTTTTTCAGTTTTTTTTCGATTTTCTCAAAATTTGCTCCAACGATTTTTTTTTTTTAAATTCAAAAATCAATTATTTTTTAGATGCTCTTTAAAATGTATATTCTCATTTTGCAATTGAAATCTTCTGAAGACCACTTTACTCTTGTATTTCATAGGGAAGATAGGAGAAATGGTTGCCATGGTAACAAAATATAAATATTTTCCCATACTTATAAATTTTATATCTGAATTCAAATGTTCCGTACTGTCGGGAACTAAATATATGTCGACACAAAAAATCTGGTGAGACAAGCACAGTACACAACTTTCGATTACCGAAGGTAAGAGAAAGTTGTGTGCTGTGCGCCAGTCACACCAGATTTTTTTTTTTAATTTAATAAATTGTCAACTTTTAATTAATTTATATATTCTTTACAGTAGCGTAACGTTTTTTAGCTGGGCCCCCCCCCGCAAACCTTTATTTCGGGCCCCATTATTAGACCATACAAAAAATATTTTTTAAATACCGTATATCCCTGAGGGCCCGGGCCCTCTCAAAAGAAATTTTCATTATTTTTTTCCGATTTTATCGGTTCCCTGAAGGCCCCGGGCCCTCTTAAAGAGAAATTTTCATTAAATTTTTTACCGTTTTTATCAGAGCCCTAACGGCCCCGAGCCCTCTCAAAGAAAAAATTTTCATTATTTTTTTTTTATCTAAATTTTTTCGTTTTTATCGGAGCTACAGATTTTTAGACCGGCCCGGCCCGTGGGCTCCCCAAGGTCCGGGCCCCCCGCATTGCGGGGTCTGCGCGGGCGTACGTTACGCCACTGATTCTTTAGAAAGTGCAAAAATAATTGCAATTTGTTGAATTGTAGTTAAGGGAGCGTACAAGTATTACGTAAAGTAATTTTTGAAGATTTTTGACCCCCCCCCCCCCATGTAACGCGCCGTAACATTTTTCTGGACCCCCTCCTAGACGTTACGTAACGCTTAAGTGGCCATTTTTATTTAAAAGTCACAATTATGTTGAGCGAAGTATCGAAAAGTCGCTAAAAACCAGTTACGTAACGCGTTGTTCAACCCCCCTCCCCCCTTGTAACGCATGTTAACGTTTTACGAGACCCCTCCCCCCAAATTGCGTTACATAATACTTGTACGCTCCTAAGCAACTAACGAGATAATTTCTCCAAATCATTGAAAATTTCTTATTAAAAGATATTTCTTGAGTAAAATGTAAAATTATTGGCTTAAATGTCTTTCAATTAGTAAAGTGTACTTCAAACAATTTTCACGAAAAATTTTACTGATAGGTATAGGCCTATACTTTTTAAAGAGCATTTAAAAAATAATTGATTTATGAATTTTAATCAAAATCATTTTGAAAAAAATTGAAAATAAAACTGAAAAGTACTTCAGTAAAGTACTACTTCTTTTTGACCGATTTTGTTCAAAAGCATAATTTCACTACTTAGTAGAGTGCCTAACCCCCTTAATGTTGAGCAAAATCTTTTCGATTATGTGTACAAAATCTCAAATCGAATTAGAAATTGAGTTCTTGTGGACCAAAGAAATTACCACAGGCAAACAGATACATACACAGATATAACTACAACTTTAATAGAAACTGGAAACTTCAAAATGCTTTTTGATTAATTAATTAAAATTGCCATTTTATATTAAATTTATCTAATTATATGATCTACATATTTATCGGAAAGTGGCCAACCGAAGGAAATATAAAATCGGTTATACAATTAAATATTGAATTATTATATAATGGAGAAGCTTGATTCTT
>JAKCPI010030042.1:0-12157 GCA_023213315.1 Euborellia annulipes | reverse complement strand
TATTCGCATAACGAGCTAAACAAATTGTAAAAGAATGACTCACTTAACGAGCGACGTTTCGCATAACGAGAACAAAACACAGACTTCATCAAAATAAAAGTTTGTCCAATTAGTTTATTAATTTGGCTTTTATATTTAATATTTGCTCATTTTTTTGATTACAATTTTACAAAAAAAAAATTTAATTAGAAATTTAATGTTATTATTTAAAGGGTTTTTATTGAAAACTATCAAATTTTCCATTTTTACTAACCAATAACATTCTAGGGAACATGATGAAATATACTCTAATCCACAAATGGACCTAGTTACGCATTAGTGTTTCAAGCGCCACCTACCGAGTTTTGAGAAAATTAACATTAAAGTTTTTTGTTTTCATTGGATTATATATAATTTTGTTTGTCAATTGTGCAAGTAACATTAAATATAAATTTTTTCAGACATATTTCATAAAAAATATATTAATTATAGCATTTGAAACAATATTCGATGCTTAACTCAATTTTTAATTTGGCGCTCGACACACTAATGCATAACAGGGTCCAAATATCGACCTACTGGTTCCTTACAGTAACATCGTAATGTCTCTTGTGATCGGACATTTTTTTCAAAATTGTATTATAAACCTATTGATTTATATGTACTCTACATTTCCTTTGCTCAGGGGCCCACATCTTGTGGGTACGTGGATGGAAACACCAAACTACGTCTGAGCTAAAACAGGCGGTTCTTCATTTTCTTCGTATGTCTGTCTCTTCCTTCTTCTCTTACCAGGCGACAGATCGTGCACGGGCCTGTCCTATTTCTTCCGGTCGCAAAAACGCATGAAAGGGTTAATTTATATGAAAAAAACAAGTGTTTCGCTTTACGAGTTTCATTCTGGAACGAATTATGAATATGCTCCTTAAGCAAGGTTCCACTGTATTTTCTTCTTTAAATTTTGAGTTTTAAAAACCTTTTTAAATAAACATAGTTTGTCATAAAGTTTAAAAATATATGAGAAGCGAACAAAAAGCCCGATTGACATGATCTGCTATTTTTGTTCTAACGATTCATCTTCTTATTTTGCATCATTTTTCTCTAGTAGTGCATTTTGTTTGTTCAGGCTCCTCCTTGCATTTAGTACGGAGAAAATGTGATTATTTGGTTTCTTTTCGGAGGGGTGATGATTTTCTTTCTTTCAAGAGACACATAATCAGGACAGGATTTAAGAGTGCTGCCTATAGGCCTAAGTCCATCTGTCGCCCTCTCTATAGTTTAAATTTGCTTAATACATTTGTTTTATAGTATATTCTTAAATTCGCAATCCAAATATTATTAACGTCTGAAATAGTTCTTCTTAACTTTTGAATAAATTTCCAGACTGCCACCCCTGTAAATTGGTTGCCGATCTAGGCTGCACTAATCTATTTAGAAATATGGTCCTGCACATAATATAGAGAAAAAGTACATCAGTAAAGCACTAGTACTCTGGTCTATTTTATAGCTTATTTTTGGGCTTCATGGAGGTAATGTTCCTAACTTAAATAAAATTCAACCTCTTGCTCATTTCCTTTATGCTCTATTTTGAACACGGACCTGGAGCTTTTTGAGGCCTCAAAACGTCCATTGAATTTTTGAAATGAATGAATTACTTTCTCTCTCTCTCACTATATATATAGCTAAAGAGAAAGTAACAACCTATGATACAACTCTTAAAAATTTTCAAAGTATGAACCAAGCTTATGAGGTTTCGCTTTAATCGAAATACTTAGTTACAAGATTATAATTTTTTCTTGCTGTCAGGGAGCCTTTTTATCTTTATTTTAACAATTGATTTGCACTATTTATTTTAATAAAATTGACGAAGAATAGTACTTATCAGACAACACTTCTTACAGCTAAGCGTTTTGGTTATCTAAATACAAGGGGTGGGTGGTTACACCGACTATACGTTACAACTAAAATGAATTCTTTCTAATTCATGAATATTAATCTTTTTCAGGGTGCTTATAAAAATACTTTGAAGAAAATTTCAAAGGGGAAAGTACTAACATCTTTAAAATAAAACATTAATAACGCTTATCACTAATTATTGTATTATAAATAAATCAACCGACTCCCGACATCAAAACACCTCTGGATAATGAAATTTGAAGGATATTTTGAGAGAGGGAGGGAGAAGGAGTTGGAGTGGGTGTGTGTAGACGGGTCCAGGTCTAAGTTTAGTCCTGGAGGCGGTTGCCAGTCTGCCCGGAGCCTTGTAAACGAGCGCAGTGTAGCTGTGCAGCGGGTGCAGCGGTGCAGCCCGTGCAGCGATGCAGTCACGTTTCACCGCTGCAAGCAGTGAGTCATTCAAACACACTACACTCCCTCTTGCCCTTCTCCATATTAATACCCAAAATTTATGACAAAATTACATTGTTCATTAAATCACTCGCAAAACTCGTATCATAAAAAATTAAAAATTTGTCGCGTGTACTGGCAGAATAACGAATCACGTGACTTGGTTTAATGGTTTATTCATCAACATCATAAAAAATTTAATTTAATCGACATTCTTAAATTTTAAGACCCTTATTATTAAATTAGGCATTATCTGACGGGTTTGTTAATTTAATTTACTCACTTTCTTTCCTTTTTTTTTTTTTACTTTCTCTTACCTATGTATATATGAAATATATATATAGAGAGAAAGTATTGAATTCATGACAAAAATCGATGTCGAG
This sequence comes from Euborellia annulipes, assembly GCA_023213315.1. Lineage (NCBI taxonomy): Eukaryota > Metazoa > Arthropoda > Insecta > Dermaptera > Anisolabididae > Euborellia > Euborellia annulipes. Next base: position 9,449 of record JAKCPI010030042.1, on the reverse strand, counting down.
ATTTTGATGGATCTTCACGTTTTGAGGTCCCCGAATCCAAAAGTACTTTTCAGTGACATGCCTGTCTGAAGTCTTTCTGTGTGTCTGTGAACAAAATATCTCAAAAACGAAAAGAGCCACAGAGGTTGAAATTTTATATTTAAGTTAGGCACCCCCATGGACGTCACACGAAGCTTTTGAACAAAATCGACCAAAGAGTACTAGTGCTCTCTTATGCAGACAAAATTTTTCAGTTTTTTCGATTTTCAAATTTTGGTCTAACGATTTTTTTTAAAATTCAAAAATCAATTACTTTTGATTCTCTTTAAAATGTATATTCTCATTTTGTGATTGAAATCTTCTGAAGACTACTTTACTTTTGTTCTCCATAGAAAAGATAGGAGAAATGGCGTTGCCATGGTAACAAATAGCAAATATGCTTGGCTATACGGCAAAATTTTACATCTTGAAAACGAATGTGTACCTCTTAACAACGTGAAATTCAATACATGTGTTCTGACACAAAACATGGGGGCAGTAAAGCATCACACGTCATTCCACTTACCCAAAGAAAAAGAAAATAAAAGCGACATGTCAATAACAGATAATAATGTTATTTCATATTAATGTTTTTATATTAATGTTATTTATATTAATGTTTTTATATTCATGTTATTTATGGAATCCTTTGTATTAATGTTATTTGTATGCATAGGCGCCGGAACTGGGGCACATTGCCCTTTGGCATCCTATAGGGGGGGGACAGAGGGGGGCAAAATTTCTTCTTTTATTTCATTTATTTTTAAATGATATATTTTTACTTTTGAAAAATAAAATCTTCTAAATTAAAAAAAAAATTAAAAAGAGTAAGAAATTCATTTTTTTTCCAAATTTTTTCCAAAAATTTTTGAAAAATCACTACCAAATTTTTTAAAATTTTAATTTTATTAAAATTGTGATTTTATTTAAAAAATTTTTTAAAGATTTTATAGAAGATTTGTTTTTGTTTTATACTATTTGAACATATATTAAATTATTTTAATTTTCTAAAAAAAATTTTTGCCCCCCCCTGATTGAAATTCGTTCCGGCGCCCCTGTTTGTATGTAAAATTTTTATGTTGGCAATGGCCACTGGCCGCCGGAAAAAATAAAAGAAAAAAAAAAAAAAAAAATTTTTTTTATGCTGAACGCACACCAAATGAGCAAAAACGTTTTCGGACAAAACGTTTTTGACTAATCGTGCCTAAAACTGTTTTTTTCAATGCTTTTCTATGGGTCAACGCACACCGAGGAGGCAAAAAAAAACAATTGAGCATGCATGATTCTACATAATTGAACAAAATGTTTTGCCATTGAGCGTTTTGCTCGATCGATGTGCGTTGACATTGAGCAAAACTTTTTTTTTTTTTAACTTTTAATCCCATTTTAATAGAACTTACAGATATCAGGCCAAAAACTACATAAATGAATTCTGGGGACCGCATTTTGGCAGTTAAATTTCGATTTTTTTACGATTACATTAACTTTACCAATCTACGGTTGGTGGCAAAGTTTTTTTTTTTATTTAGGGTACGGCTACTCGGCCATCTCTCACATACATATAAAATATAAAATAAAAACAATAATAAAACAAAATTAAAACAATGACAATACAATAATAAAACAAAATTTAAAACAATAACAATACAATAATAAAACAAAATTAAAACAATAATAAAAGCAATATCAAAGCAAAACTAATAATCAAAAGATCAAAATCGGGAGTGTAATGACTGGGCTTAGAATTGGACAAAGTTAAAAATGATTTAGTTCAAGATTTAAATTAGAAATTTTATATGATTAAAATGTTATTTTTCTCTGTCCAAAAAGTATTGGTTTAGTGAATCCACTGAATATGTTATTGCTGGGCTAGCTAGTTAGCCATATACTTGATCGATCAAAGAAAATAAACTTCCTGTATTCTAATAAAGGAAGGTACTAAGTTCTCTTATTGGTAGCTTTTTGTAAAATTCCTCATCCGATAAGTTCGGAGAACCCTTTAATAGATATTTTCAAAACTTCGTTTTGTTCGAGAAGCCTAAAGGGTCAACAAGATCGCGTGCCACATGATTTCTCTGTATTGTATTAAAACTCATTTCCTTCAATAAAGTATCCTATTTAATGTCAGAGCGAATGAAAATTCCCTAACAAAAAGCAATTAATATTTTTGTTCGTGCCATCTTACTCTTTTAATTAATTAATTACCATATGATCTTTTAAATTCATTCATCGCTTAATTTATTTTTTTATTTTCTAAACAAAGTGTTTATCAACCAACTTTGATGTTGGATTTCGATTTTCTTTTTTTTTTATGAGGGTTAATTCGTTCCATTCATTTCCTTTGATCTCGAAAAAAGTTTAAATGAATTTTCTCTTTTGGCTTTTAATTTACTTGCTGTGTTTACACTTTTTTGTTTCCAATTTTTCGTGTTGATAGAATCAAAGACGCGGTGGGGCGAATAATTCCATACGGGGGGGGGGGGCAAACCCGCCTTTAGGGCGTCATTATCTTGTCAACATTGTCATGATGGATGCGGTCACATGACCGCCGAGCCGATCGCACCCCTAAGCTGTCACTCACAAGCTGGCCTGCATTGCGATACGTAGCATGCAATGTAACCAACACACACGCAACCAAACGAAGGGAGAGGCGCCTTTATTTAGACTCAATTTCTAGAAACCTGTCAATTACCAACATTGTTAAGATATTTGTGTTATTATTTATAAGACTAAGGTATTTAATATTCCCTCTCTCAATGTATATGCCTATATATCTACTCAACATCTAAATTTAAAAAGGGGGGGGGAGCCCGGTGGGCCAGCCCGAGCGGATGGTGAGCATAACGCCAAAAGATCCGGGGCGCCACTCCCGGCCCGACCCTCATTTTTTCTTTTGTTTAAATAAATAAATATTTGGTTATATGTTTTTCATAATTACCTCATGGACCAAAACATGATATATATAATTCTTTAATATTTATTTATTTTTACTTTCTTTTATCTACATATATGTTAATATATAGAGAGATAAAGTATTGGATTCATGTAAAAAATTCGATGTCGAGATTTTTACAGATATACACGTTTTGAGGCCCCCTGAATCCAAAAAAGTGATTCTGTCAGTACATGGTGTCACATGTGACATGGTCTGTCAGTAGGTGTATGTGTGTGTCTGTCTGTGTGTCTGTGAACAAAATATCTCAAAAACGAAAAGAGCTAGGAAGTTGAAATTTTATATTTAAGTTAGGCTTTAAACCAAAGAGTACTAGTACTTTACTGATGCACTTTTTCAGTTTTTTCGATTTTTTAACAAGACATGTGAGTGTTTTTCATTGGTGAGGCCAAACATCCCATGGCCCCCGGGAAGAGCAGATCCAGTTATCTGTCCCTCTACTGGTTTAACAAGCGGCGCATAAGTGGAAAATTTTTCTTTAAAGTTTTTCACGTTTTCGTTACTAGTTAGTGACTTGCAAGACTAACTGCATATAAGGGGAAGTGAGTTTTATTGGTACAGGTCGAGGGTCCGGTGGCCTGGTGCAATGGATAGCACGCTTATGCCCCGGAAAGGCGGAGATCCTGGGTTCGATTCCCGAGAGCCATGGGATGTTTGGCCTCACCAATGAAAAACACTCACATGTCTTGTTAAATATATCTATGATTAGTTAAGTCCGAATCGAGGTATTTTGAATACTATTATCTTATTCAAATATGTAGATCTCGAAAAATATTTAGTTTTTCGATTTTCTCAAAATTCGCTCCAACGATTTTTTTTTTAAATTCAAAAATCAATTATTTTTTAGATGCTCTTTAAAATGTATATTCTCATTTTGCCATTGAAATCTTCTGAAGACTATTTTATTCTTGTATTCTATAGACGGTTGCTTCACTTCTAATTAACTATCTATTCGAATAAGCAAGTTGACTATGACTTTCGAGTCTTACCTAGTCTTAAGCTAATCACATGGTAAAAAAATAAGAGTCCAGATCGTAGTTAACTAGCACTAAAGATCCAAAGTTCAGTATGAGGCTTAACTAAGAAGGAAAATTATAAACACAAGCTTTGTTTATTTTTTGGAAATTTTTAAATTCATTATCTTTAAATAATTATTTTAATTTTTACTATTTAATTTTTACTTTCTCTTACCTATGTATATATGTAATATATAAATAGAGAGAAAGTATTGGATTCATGTCAAAAATTCGATGTCGAGATTTTGATGGATCTTCACGTTTTGAGGTCCCCTGAATCCAAAAAAGTGGTTTTCGCGACATGGTCTGTCTGTGTGTGTGTGGGGGTGGGTGTGTGGGTGTGTGTGTGTTCAATTTTAAGCATGAAGGAATTGAGCTATGAGGCTGAAATTTTATATTTAAGTTAAACACCCCCCGGGACCGGAAAAATAAGCTTTTAATCAAAATCGGCCAAAGAGTACTAGTACTTTACTGATGTACTTTTTCAGTTTTTTTCGATTTTCTCAAAATTTGCTCCAACGATTTTTTTTTTAATTCAAAAATCAATTATGTTTTAGATTCTCTTTAAAATGTATATTCTCATTTTGTGATTGAAATCTTCTGAAGACCACTTTACTCTTGTATTTCATAGGGAAGATATGAGAAATGGTTGCCATGGTAACAAAATATAAATATTTTCCCATACTTATAAATTTTACATCTGAATTAATGTTTCTTACTGTCGGGAACTAAATATATGTCGACACAAAAAATCTGGTGTGACAAGCACAGTACACAACTTTCGATTACCGAAGGTAAAGAGAAAGTTGTGTGCTGTGCGCCAGTCACACCAGATTTTTAATAATCTTTATATATAATTCTTCTGTACGTGTGTATGTGACTGAACTCCTCCTAAACGACTGAACCAATTATGATGAAATTTTCTGTGTATGTTTGTGAGAGTCCCGGACAGGTTTTAATTCACAAATAACAATAAGTTAATGAGTAATTAACCGTTAAAATAAGAAAAAAATAAAAATTAGGAGAAATAGATGCCATGGTAACAAAATATAAATATTTACCCATGTTTACGATTTTTTTTATTTATTTACATTTTGAATTCTAAAATATCGGCGTAAATTTTTTGTCTGTGTATCGGGAGAGTCCCGGAAAGGATATGATTCACAAAAAATCTTAAGTTCATGAATAATTAACCGTTAAAATAAACTCTATATATAAAAATGAAAAGGGAAGGCGAGCAAGGGGGTCCAGGGGGGCGCAGCCCCCCGGCTAGGCGGAAAGCCCCGCCGAAGGCGGGGCTTTGCGTCTAGTTTTTTTATAAATTATGTCTTTATTAAGTTGCTAACTTCACAAAACTTTTCTTATACCTCAGATAGCTAATTATACGTCAGCGTTTGCTTGTTTACTATATCAGTGATTTCTCTCGGTCGGATAAGTTTGCTTGTTGACTAGAACTGCTTAGTTCTAGTTCTAGAAATTATATTTAGGGCCGAATGCTTAAGCGATCGGCTCTTTCGACTAAATTTTTAACAATGAGGTTAAATTTTTTTTTAATTTCCCTACTAACATAATATAGAGTTAAATAAATATTTGAAGCACACATTTTTTATTTGACTCCTTTTGCATACTAATTAATTGTGGTTAATTAATTACCTTCTCTTCTTTATCCGCTAATGGAGACGACTCCGTTGATGATGCTTTTGGGGTTGTTATTTTTGATTAGATGCGTCAACGTGAATGTTCCTGTTTTAAATTTAACCCAAGGGGCTGATTTTTTAACCAAGTCAAAGGGAAAAGATGGAAGAGGAGAAAAGAAGGCCTGGCTGTTCATTAGTTCACCGTGCGATGTGTCTGTCGAGATAACAACACGTGCGTCCCTCGCAAACGAATTTTCAAATTAAAAGATAACAATGTCAACATATTCGTTCAAATCTCGAACCATCAATTTTTTTTTACTCTAATTATGTTGTTTTTTAATGTCGATAAATAAACATGTCGGTCTTCTATTGTCTGTTCGTTCGTCATTCAAAATAGATGTTCAATTAACGCAGAGTTTAACTGTTTCGGTTTACTTGAATGATTAACAAAGCTCCGCCGACCCCGTACCGCTGGAATAATCAGGCGAGGACATAAGAAGAAGAAGATTATGGTGCGCGATTCGAAAAGCCGTTAGAAGACCATTCACTACCGAGTTACTCAAGGCGGCAAGAGATGGCGTTTGTTTTCCCATAGGAATACAAGGGATTTATTCCATTTCATTTGAAAGATTCCAGCTAATTAATTAAGGATAAAAATTAATTATTTTTTAACACAATGATTACTAATTTAATTATCTATAAGATATAGAGCGAATTTTTTAAAAATATCTTTTTCTTTAATGCGATTAATCTAAAAAAAAAATTTATTTTTTCGAAAATCAAAAAAAAGGGCTTCTATAAGTTGTAGATATTTTAATTAAAAAAAAAATTTGAGATCGATAGCTTCTAAATTGTGGCCACTGTAATCTCCCCGAGACGCGCACCTGCTGGTTTATCCACTATATATTTCTAACAGGGGCGTATATAGAAATTTTTTTCGGGGGGGGCCTTTACTCAAAAATTTTTCTTCGGAAATTTTTTTTTTTAAGAAAATAAATTTTTTTTCATACGAAATTTTTTGCGGAACATTTTTTCTTTTGCGGAATCAAAGTTTTCCACCCTGCGGAAAATTTTGTTGCGCTGATGTCTGTATATCCCTATATATGTATATGTCTTTGGAAAATTTCTGGGGGGGGGGGGGCCGGGCCCCGCCCCGCGCCCCCCCTTATATACGCCCCTGATTTCTAATAAAATTTGCTTGGCTTTATTTTGAGAATTTTTGTTTCATTCATTATTTTAATTTTTTTCACCTATATTTATTTATATTTTTAATTAAATTTCAAATTAAACTTTTTTTTTTTTTGTTTTTCATTAAATCAAACAGTAAAGCTTTTTATTTATTCAATTTCACTTCTCATTTATTTTTATTTCTATAATATTTTGGTCCATTTGACTAGTCTGAATGAATGGAGATTAAATTGAGCAAATCTAAATGCTTGTTAACAACCCTTATCTCTCTCTCTCTCTCTCTCGCTTACTCTCGGTGATCTCTCTATTAGGAAAGGGTCACATTTATCTATTTATATAATAAAAAAAAAAAGCTCAAAAGAGACTTTGTAATCTGATATTTGAAACTTCTATTAAATTATATGAAAGAGGAATCCAATAAAATAAATGAATCAAATAAAATCCTTAAATCGTAGCGTAGCAAGAAATTTATGATGGCGAGTTCAGGATTTGCATAATCTCTATTATTCACAAAAAATAAAATTTTATCGATAAACCCAGGCGTTTAATCAGCTAATCATTTAAAAAAAAAAAAAAAAAAAAAAAAAAAAAAAAAAAAAAAATGCTTAAATAAGAATGCCTGGACCCCTATATGTATATTTATATAATAACGGTTATCGTCTAAAGTCTTAAATGGCCTGAGTTGCCGAAAAGACTGTGTGAATGTGTGTGTGAGTGTGAGTGTGAATGAGAAAAAAGTGTGAATGTTTTTTTAAAAAAAAAAAAAAAAAAAAAAAAAAAAAAAAAAAAAAAAAAAAAAAAAAAATCTTTTGGAAAAAATTTGGTGTTGGCTGTGTCTTCTACACAGCCGGTGGCTTTTTAACGTGACGACGTCTTTTGCCTGACTTCAAACTCTTTACTTATTTTCTCTTACATATATATGAAATATATAGAGAGAAGACACACACACAGACAGACCATGTAGCGAAAACCACTTTTTGAATTCAATGGACCTCAAAACGTGTATATCCATCAAAAACTCGACATCGAATTTTTGACATGAATCCAATACTTTCTCTCTATATATAATAACATATATAGAGGTAAGAGAAAGTAAAAACAGTTAAAATTTCCATTTTATAAAAAAAGTAAAATATTTGCAACGTTTCAATCTAATTGATCTGTTAATTTAAGCCAAAAAGAGATAGACTATGAATTCTTCATACATTTTTAATTTTAAATTATATACAGAAAAAATACTACTCGAAAAAATAACAAATCTTTGTTAAATAGGAAAACGGTATATGTATAGGAAATTATTATTAAAAATATCCAAATGGCTCCATAACTTTATTTTTTATTGCCTTTCTAAGAGACGTTGTGCAAGTAAACGAATAAATGAGTGAATGAGTTAGTGCAAATGAATGCTTTGCTTTTTTAGTTCAAGTGTTTATAATTTTTTTATTTTTTTAAATAATAACACTACTATTTTTTTTTTTAATCTTTTCGGCATCTCATATAGATTATAGAAGATATTTATTTTGCTAATTCGACACATATTGGTCCGCGTGGTCATCTTTTTTTGGCATTTTGGGCCATTTAGACTCCGAACCCTCGACCTTTGACTTTTCTCTTGTTAGCCACCAAACTGGTTGCCTACACTCAAGGCAGTATACCTTGGGTCTACACATGTTTTATAATAGAGTTTAGGAAAGCCTGGTGTAGATATTGAAATAATAATGGGTTGATAATTCAGGCCAAAATTTAATTCTTCAATATACAGCCGACGTTTCTAGAGGATGAACGCCTCCCTTCTTCAAGACCAATGTCTACATAGTAGTATGCAAAAAATGAACCTTCATTTCGTTTTTTTATCATTAGTGTAGTGAAATAAATAATCTAAATTCGTCTGTACTTCAGCAGAAAGGCATTTATATTTAATAGGTTATCAAGCAGTGGAGTCATTTCAACTTTTTCTTGGAGAAGGAGGGGGATAAAGATAATTAATTTAATTAATTATTTAATTTTGTACAGTTTATAAACCAGTAGATAAACTTTGAAATATTTTATTTAAGAAAAATATAAAAAATTTAAAAAAGATCAGAGCCCTTTAACTGAGGGGGGGCAAATGCCCGCTCACCTCGTCCCATCCCCGAATGACGTGTCTGTTATCAAGTTAATGAATAGTTAATGTTCATTAACTTGATCATCTCTATTATAAATGCCTTTCTGCAGATAAGCAGACGAATTTAGACTATTTATTTCATACTCTAATGATAAAACCAAGGGGAAGGTTAATTTTTTGAATCCCCACTAGTCCTGAAGAAGGGAGGCGTCCCGAAACGTCAGCTGTATAGTGAATGGGGGGAAATACCTACATAACAAGTGTTATTATTCCTATATCTCTTATTCATTCAGGAAATTTTCAAAATATTATTATTTTTGCTTTTTCTTGCCCTATACATGGTTTTTAATATAGATACGAAAGTATTGAATTCATGTCAAAAATTGGATCGAGATTTTGATGGATATACCCGTTTTGAGGTCCTCTGAGTCCGAAAAAAGTGTTTTCGGGACATGGTTCGCCTGTCTGTGTGTCTGTGTGTGTTCAATTTAAATCATGAAGGAATTGAACTAGGAAGTTGAAATTTCATATTT
>JAKCPI010030041.1:0-23177 GCA_023213315.1 Euborellia annulipes | reverse complement strand
TATAATAATATTTAGAATTAATACCGATTGTATGTTAAAAAAATCTGGTGTGACCGGTTGCAATAGCACACAACTTTCTCTTTCCTTCGGTAATCGGAAAAGTGTTCTGTGCTTGTCACAGCAGATTTTTTTGTGTCAATATATATATTAGTTTCCGCCGATATATTAGAATTCAGGATTAAAAATTTATACACGCGTATTAAATTTATCTTTCAAAATTAGGATTTTTCAGATAGAATAATACTGTTCTTAGGAGGAGGGGGAGAAGAACGGGGTGCGAACCCCTAACCCCTTTTTATAAATGCATACAACTTCACATTTTATTAGAAAAATAGAAAATAGTTCATATTTTTTGTATCAGGTAGACCTAATAATTTTCAATATTTTTTGAATTCTCTTTTCCCCAACAGAAACAAAAAATAGTACTTCCTTTCTTAAGAAGTTCTAAGCTGAAATAAAAACGAAATATATTACAAAGCAAAAAGACACTATCATATTCCTAAATAAAGATTGTCTTTATATCCAATACTTGTGAAAAAGCAATTCAAATACGTAATACACAGAGACCTTGCTATATCAATATTGATTTTGCAACAGACAAAGGTTTCATATTCATACATATAAAATAATAGCTATTCCATATATGATTTAAAGATGGAGATGAAAATGTAAGCTCAATTTAGACCAGTTGAATACAGGGAGCTTAAAAAAAATCTTAACCTCTTCAAACTTTAATTCAATGAATGTTACTATTTTGATATATTTGAAACCAATTATAGTTATGAAGAATGGTAAACGAAACACCTCCTTTATTCGAAAAAAATATTATTTATTGTATCTCAAAAGTTAATTTTTTACTTTCTCTTACCTATAAAGGTTATTATATTGTAGAGAGAGAAAGTATTGAATTTATGTCAAAAATTCAATGTCGAGATTTTGATGGAAATACACGTTTTGAGGTCCCCTGAATCCAAAAAAGTGGTTTTTGCAACATGGACTGTCTATGTGTCTGTGTTTTATTTAAATCACGAAGGATTTGAGCTAGGAGGTTGAAATTTTATATTTAAGTTAAACACCCCTCTTAGGGGTGAAAATAAGCTTTTGATTAAAATCAGCCAAAAAGTACTAATGCTTTACTGATGTACTTTTTTCAGTTTTTTTCGATTTTCTCAAAATTCGCTCAAACAATTTTGATTAAAATTCAAAAAATCATTTATTTTTTGATGCTCTTTAAAACGTATATTATCATTTTGTTCTCAAAATTGTTTGAAGCACACTTTACTCTTATACTTCAAGGGAAAGATAGAAGAAATGGTTGCCATGGTTACAAAATATAAATATTCTCCATGTTTATAAATTTTATATCTTGAATTCTAATAATATATCGGTGAAAACTAAATATATGCCGACACAAATAATGTGTGACAAGCACAGTACACAACTTGCTTTTACCATAGCTAAAAGAAAGTTGTGTGCTGTGCGACCAATCACACTAAATTTTTTCACATCTACCTAATTTTTCTTAGTCTTCTTTTTAAATCTCTACTATCATTTTTTGGGATCTTTTTTTGTTCCACTTTTTGAACTGGGTATAAAGCCACCTATATATACACTGTATATGTTTATTTATAGCGAAATAGGCTGGTTCTTTCTTGACACTTTAATTTATCAATTGCTAATTGGACATCTCAAAAGTTTGACACATAAATAGCTTATTCCCAACCTTTGAACTTGCTATTGGCAGACCCAGTCACTTCCATGCGATTATTATTAGGTGACGAAGAGGGAAATGTTCTCCCTCAATATATTCCCATACACATTCATATACTATTGACGGTTTTAAAATATCACGTCATTTAGCCTTTCATTTAAATAAAAATTAAATGCCTATGTAATAATTTATTTTCACAAACTTCAAAACAAATTTACCAACGAATAATATCCATCTTCAGAGAATTTAATAAAAAATCAATTATTGAAAGTGCAAAAATATTTTCAGTTTCTTTAATTTTTATAATAAATCTTAATGATTGAGATAAAAGTTACTTTCTCTTACCCCATATATATGAAATATATAGAAATTATAGGTTTCATGTCAAAAATTCGATGTCGAGATTTTGATGGATATACATGTTTTGAAGTCCCCTGAGCCCAAAAAAGTGGGTGGGTCCCGCAAATTGGTCTGTGGGTCTGTCTGTGTGTAACGGTTTTAAGCATGAAGGAATTTAGCTATCGGATTGAAATTTTATATTTAAGTTAGGCACTCTCCCGGACACTCAAAATAAGCTTTTGAACAAAATCGGCTTAAAAGTACAAGTACTTTACTAATGAACTTTTTTTTTTTATTTTCTCAAAATTTGCTCCTACGATTTTGATCAAAATTCAATTATTGATTACATGTCTTTATTGAATTTAGGTTGTTATTTATTACCGATGGTCGTTTAAATACGCGTTTAAAACACCCCGTGCTTATTTAAAAAAAAAATAGATAAAACAAGGAAAAATAATAGAAATAACTATAGTAATACTATAGTAATCAAAGGCATTTTTGGCATTTTAGGTTTATTTTAGTTAATTAATAGTACAAATTAGCTATAAAAAATTACAACGTTTCGGCTACTATTTCTGCGGTCGTCATCATTTGAAGAATTCATTTTGAAAAGCAAACGCTAACAACGCTGAAATCTTTTGTAGTGAATTTGTATTTATAACACAGGTCAACAGAAAATTTTCTTTTGGGTTTCTGTTCTAATGCTGGAATTCTGATTCTAGACACCGAAAAACACTTAAATTTCCATTTTTTTCTTTTAAAATTTGCTTTTGTTTAATACAAAACAGCCCATACAAACATAAAAGAAATACAAAAAATATTCATTTTTGAACTTGATCTTGTTATTTTAAATTTCTATGCTATTGTTTATCACAAATCTTAAATTAAAAAGACTCTGATGTTCAGAAAATAATATCCTAATCGTAATTTAAAATAAAATTATATTAAAAAAAAAAAATACAAAATCAGAGATTTTCTTAAAAATTGCTCTAGTTTCTACAAAAGCAAACTTTGTTCAAAAAAATTATTTTTAGTGTAGGAGAAACGACAATTTCATTTGCAGAAGCTAGACCCAAAAATCGTGTTGACCGGTGTAATTAATAACTAAAATATACTACGATTAATTTCAAAAATGTCTTTTATTAAGCTTACTAATTATAACAATCGTAAAAGCTTAATTTATTTAAACACTAACCAAGAAAAAAATATTTTTCTTTAAGTTATTTCAAGCATCTGCTCTTTTCAAAGAAAATCCGTCCTCTTATCATATTGGTTAAGCAGGCGTTAAAAGATCGTTTGAAGCGTATCCTTTGCAAATATTAATTACTAATCGGAAAAAGTAATATTTTCGGGTGGGTGGATCTTTTTGTTGCCACTTATTTCTTTCTGCAGAGCCGCTTTTGGCAGCAACCAAGAGGTTCTGATTTATGGAGCGAATCCGCCGGACAAACAAGCCTTCTAGCGCCTCCTCGACCCATTGCCCATTGAACCAAGAGCCCATTTGGAAAACATTGCTTGCCTGCTTATAAAGTATTTCATTATTTATAACCCCTCTATAAATCATTCTCCGGTAGAGAAATTAATGTTTTTTAATTTTTCTCAATCGATAATTATTTGATGATTTCTTAAATCGGAATCATTCATTATTCTGCCGATTTTAATCTATTATATCCTGAGTGTGAAATTAATAAGTTAGAATTTTCTGATATCTCGTGTAAAATTTTCATCTCACATCAGCTTTTATACTTAAGTTGAAAGGTTGTAATTATTGAAGTAGAAGTGACTGATCTCCTCTCTAAATATGTTCAATTTTTCTTTATTTAACAAAATAATTACTATTTTTAACATAAAAAGGTCAAATAAAACATTTACTCTCCATAATTATTTTAACCTTCCCCCTTTCACACTATAAATATAATTTTCTTCTACCTGGTATATTAGAAACAAATTATGAATATATTAAAATACACTGTAGAAAGAGAGAAAAAATGACTGAGAGATTCCACTAAGATAATACATTAGAAGAGATACGCTTCTTTCTAAGATTTCTCTAAGGACTATCCTCAGGTTTATAATATAATTGACTTGCATACAGTATATTTTCATTATGTTGACATACCTTTTTGACACTCAAATAATGACTTCCTTCTTTGAAAATGATCTGATTTGGACCGAAACGTCAGAGGTATAAAATGAAATCATAATAATAAATTTCTCCTTTATACTACATCTTCAAAAAAATCACTCCACATCTATGAGGCCTTTCAAGTATTGCGTAATTCCCTCTCCCCCCCCCGCCCCCCCGTCCCCCCCCCCCCCCAAGAAAAAATTTTTTTTTTTTTATAAAAAATATTGAAAAAAAGGGGGGGGGTGGAAAAAAGTGTTATTAAAAAAAAAAAAACAAAAAAAAAAAAGTATTGCGTAAGCAGTCTAGGGGTGGAGTAGAAGTTATCCCATTTGCTTATTTTTGCTGACAAGAGAGAAAGGGGTTAATCGGTTGTTTACGTCAGCATTTTTATAGAAAAAAGCCCGATGTAATCTAAATAAATATGAAATGTTTATGTAAGCAAAGCCCGGGGGGGGGGGCTTACAGTTTGATTGTTTTTGTTGAGAGGTAGGTCTAAAACAGCTCAAAAAATTTCTTGCGTATTACTTTAATGATCCCGAATATAGGCTTTACTAGAATATTTTATAAATATGTTAGGAAACAATTTTAATATATGACAAAATAATCATTTCAGAACACTTAAATTCTAACTTGTCTGTATTCATAAGGCCCCGAATTGATCGACTCCTCATGAGACGTTAAGTTGTATTCATGGCACAAAAAGCAATATTTTTGAATGAATATTATATGCAGAGTGCCATGGGAGATGGAACGTGCATTACCATCTGGCCAAAGCCTAGCTAGCTTCTGCCCTTCGCCTTGGGAAATATTGCCTTCAGCACTCGCAAAAGCAAAAAAAATATCTAAATAAAGTTGACAATAATAATTTCGGGCCACCGTTTGCCACAATTCTTTTTATATCAATAACTTTTATCTAAAAAACAAATATAAGCCTAGGCCTTCTGGCCTCAATAATATTTTACTTTCTCTTACGTATAAATCAATATATATATATATATGGAGAAAGTATTGGATTCATTTCAAAAATTCTATGTCGATATTTTGATAGATATAGGCCTACACGTTTTGAAGTCCCCTGAATCTAAAAAGTTTTCGCGACATGATCAGTCTGTCTGTCTGTGTGTGTGTGTCTGTGAACAAAATATCTCAAAGAATCTCTCCAGAATATCTCAAGAAAAAAAGAGCTAGGAAATTCAGATTTTATATTTAAGTTAGGCAAAATCGGCCACAGAGTACTATAATACTTTACTGATGTACGTTTTCAGTTTTTTCGATTTTCTCAAAATTCGCTCTAACGATTTTGATTAAAATTCAAAAATCAATTATTTTTAGATGCTCTTTTAAATGTATATTCTCATTTTACTCTCAAAATTGTTTGAAGGACACTTTACTCTTGTACTTCGTAGGAAAGATCAATGGTTGCCATGGTAACAAAATATAAATACTATGTTTATAAATTTTACTTCTTGAATTCTAATATATCGGCGGAAACTAAATATATGTCGACAAAAAAATCTGCTGTGCGTCCAGTCACACCAGATTTTTTGAATAAATTTTTGTCTATTTATAGAGATTAACGTTGTTTATTGTTATAATGTTATATAAGGAAGTTAGAATTACCGACCTTCATTAGCATGATATCATCCTAGATCCTTTTCATAGTGCTTCAATACAATTCAATCAACGACAAATTCCCTTCTTTCTCTATTTTTCTTTATCGTTAATATATTTTTATATTTATTTAAAAAACTGTATATAACATATCCCAATCAATAGTCACTTAATATAAATATACACTTTTTATCTAATTATTTACTCCATTTATTTTATTTATTGCTCCATTTGGCTGCAAATCTTAGATAAATAAATAATAATTTTAAATCATTCCATTATTAAAAGTTTTCGATTTTTAATAGGAATACTGAAAAGCGCTTCTTAAAAAAAAGACAATTTTGCATTAGAATATTCTCATGTTAGGAGTCAATTTTCACAAAAGGCCAACATTTAGAACTATTCAACAATCATTTTATTTGAATAATTTGCTGAGGCCATTTAAGGGTTTATGGTATAGGCCTACATATTTGGACCATTTATTTTGAAAGTGGTGTAAGTCCATTTTCTATTGTTTCTAGAAAATGAAAGGTTAACATATCTGTTATTAAAAAATCTATTTACCGACCCATTTTCAATTGTACAAAACATGGATATTTTTAAGAAATTTACCACTAGCTCATAGAAAATTTACATTAATTTAAACATAAATTATGTGATATCTCATTTTTTTTAAAAATGGACTTGCACCACTTTCAAAATGAACGGTCCATTTATTAAATTTAGTATCGATCTGCAACCAGGTGACATTCCACACTGATTTTTCAGGGCTACCCACCCGAGTTTCCTCCGTGCTTAACATTGCTTCAATGCAGCCATCTTGATGATCATCCATCAAGCTGATCTTGGTAGTAATAATTAAGATAAAAATTCAAATAGTTGAGGAGGCCAAATGAAAAGAAATTTGTCTTTATACTACTACTCATTGCCTTTTTTATTGAATATATCTTACAATTGTTAGTTTACAATTTATTATTCTAAGAAAAACTTTTTTAAACCCAAAAAATATTATTTTTACTAACTCTTATAAAAACGAGAATTTATACAATTTTTTTTTCTTGTCCCCCCTTCTTTTTTGATAAAATTTAGGGTGACATAATTTCATAAGATATATATTCTCCTTTTTTAACTTTAATATCCCGTCCTTTATTTATAACTATTATATGAATCGTTAGGTCATATCTATATAAAAGGGCCTTACAATTAACCGTCAAGCACAGACGACAGTTCGCGAAGTCTTTAATGGATTCGCTGTCTTCTTCAATGGTTTTTTTTACCTTCCTATTTTTTTTTTTTTTATTCGGCCCCTTAGTTTCTTAAAAAGATAATTCTTTCTGATGGCAATCATTTTTTCTCTTGCGCTTTTTTTCCGCAACTTTTCCTTGTTTGGTCAAAAGATTTTATTTATCCACAAAATCAACTAGGCCTATTTATTTTTTTATTTAGAAGATTATTTTTTAAATTTATATTATCTATGATAAAAATACGCGAAAGTAGTGAGAAATTTAACTAATAATTAAAAAAAAAAAAAAACTTTTATTTATACCTATTTTGAGTCAGAAAGCAGAAAGAAAAACATTTTGTTCAACAAAATAATTAAGAAAAGAAATTGGCGGCTTATTATTTAAAATAACCCTGTCTTCTAAAACACAACAAAAATAAGTCATCAAGTTAATTGTCCGACACTAACGAGAGCGAGATAGAGAATCCTCTTCAGCTAGTGAGGGATGGCCTTTTATAATATTTTTCAAGAACATAATCCCCCATTCCCGTGGGAACAGTTATGCAAAGATATCCAGACACCAGATTTGCATTTTTCTATGGGAATCTTTGCATGTGTTTTTTGATCCCTCCAGATATCAAATTTTGTTTTTGCAATCTTATTTTTGAATTAGAATTTTGATTTTCGAATTTCAAATTTTGTAATCTCTCTCACTCCCCCTTTTTGGCTTCATAACAATAGAGGTTGTCGTTTCTTTGTTGAGGGAGCAGAAAATATTCACTATTGTTAAATATCTTGCAAGATAAAAAACTGTGTACACGTGGTTAACAGTGATCTCTAAACCTATTTTATTTTTCTAAATGCTCTCTTTTTAATTATTTCTCTATTCATTTAAAACTATTTCGCTCATCTATTATAACACCAGTAGTTAAAATTGATGGTTTTTGTAATTAAGTAATTTTCTACATTAAAGCTTAATCTATTAAAGTCATTTTTTAATACTTATTGATAATCATTATGCAAATAGTTCCACTTAACTTCTTAATTGCATCAGTCTTAATATAATTTATTTTCATTATAAAAAAAAATTTTGATTAATAAAATTATAGAAAAAACTAAAAGCTTTGACTTTGAAATGAAATTAAAAAAAAAAAAACACACTTTTTAGTTATCTACTATTAAATTATCTGCAATTATTTGTCGTTCGTTTATCTATAAAAAAAATATTCTTGACTATACGTTTTCTTCATCGTATTTATTTTATTTTCATAATAGTGCTCTTCATCTTTCTTATACACAAAAAATAGCTTTCAAGATAAATGATTTGTCAAATATTATAGGAAAAATTTCTGAAGAAAAGCGGAAAAAATGTCTTTTGTTCGATTTAATCCTTTTGAAAGTTGCTCAAGTAATAAAATTGAGGAAAATTTTCAAAAAGTCAAGTTACCATAGGATTTACACAAAGGATACCTTCATCTATAGGCCTATAATAATAATATAGATAGTATATATATATCGACAAATAATTAAAGAAAAAAAAATAATAATAAAAAAGTTTGGATGGCAAAGTTTGTTTCTTATTTGATTTATTTGTACTTTTTCTTTTTAAAATTTCATTATCTTCTTTTTATTATAATATAGGCCTAAAAATTGAATTATTACTTTTCAATTCAATTGGGAAGTGGATAAAGGAAAGTTATTTGTTAATCATAAAAGGCATGGGCGTAACCAGACATTCTAATAAGTGGGTGGTGTAGCTATTGTAGAAAAAATCGGTATTCTGTTTGGAAGACTTAAATACAAATAATTTTAATTATAATTTTAGGAGAAAATGCATTTTAGAATTGCCAATAAAATTTTCCTCCTCAAAAATAATTTATAAAGATTTGTCAACATTTGCAAATAAACAGTTTCATTTAGTCTACTATTTTAATTTTTAACTAGAAATCGCAGGTATTTATAAGTTTTCCTCATTTTTTTATTTGAAGAGGAAATAATACTACTCTTACAAGATATATTATAATAAATTGAAATAAAAAATATTTATTTTCTTTGCAATAAGTATTGTATTTTTAGATTTTTTAGATACTGGCATTCTCCTTTTCTTTGATTAACATTTCAACCAGTTAAACAAAAGCTCTCCTTTGGAAAAAGCTCATGCGAAATTGAGACGATCTCTAGAATTTAAAATCGGTGGTGTGTGTCCCCAAGAAACGAGAAAGAGTACCCCAAAAGTGGGTATGGGTGGGGAGAGTTTGTATCTGCCTGCAGCAGGTCTGCAGGTCTGTTCGTGGAAGGGATAGAGAGAGAGGTCACCCCTGCCACTATCCTGCCATTTGAATAGCAAACGAGCAGTCCGCGTGACTGGAATCGGCTTCCATCTCTTCTTTCGTCTCTCACTTGCATCAGGCCAAACATGAACCCACACCTCTCTAAGCTGTGAGTCTTACGCAGGATCATCGTTTTTCAATTCAATGCCTTGAGCCTCTCTGCCTCCATCGTCTTCGTTTAATCAAATGTTTAATTTCTTTTTTCTTTGTTATTTAAGATCTTATATTGAAAAGAGAATGTTTTCTAATTCATTAAAATGAGATTAATAATGAAGGAATGGCTAAGATGCATTTCAGTATAAAAATTTTGATGGAGAAAATTTAAGTCAGGGTTTTTTTTTTTATTAAAAAACACACTTTTTTCTCATTCACTCTCACATTCACACAATCTTTTCGGCAACTTAGGACATTTAAGATTTACGATAACCGTTATTTAATAATATATATTTATTTGGGGTCCAGGCATTCTTATTTAAGCCATTTGGTATCCAATTGGCTTAAATAAAATCATCGGACTGCCTGGAGTCCGAACCCGCGACGTTTGGTATACGAGGTTAGCACGCTAACCTCTACACCAAGCCCCGAGGGCTAAGTCAGTGGTTGCTAAACTATGGGTTGCGAAAAGGGTGAAAAAAATTAAACTTGTTTTCACAGAGTTTTAATTTTTTTTTTTTTTTTTTTTAATTATTTTGTTTTGGCTTTTCCGCCATAACAATATAAGTACAAAAACATTATAACAAAAAACATGAATACATAAATACAAAATAGCAATAACATATAGTTCTAATAATACAAACATTATAAGAATAACAACAGTAGAAAATACATCATATGAAAAATATATATATAAAAACATTATAGGAAAAACATTAATAAAAAAACATAATAAAATCAGAGCGCTATTTGGTTACTTCTGACAAAGTCAAACAGGGTCGAAGAGATCGAAACAAAACTTCCAGCTGAAATAAGGCTTACATGTGCATTCCACCAGGGGTTATTTTCCCGAAAGGTATATGAAAAACATGAGCTCTATTTTAAATAACCAGTATTTGTTATCGGTATGAAGTAGTGGGTCGCAAAAAAAGATTTCTAGATGAAGGTGGTCCCAGGACAAAAAAAGTTTGGGAATCGCTGATTTAAGTAATAAATTCACAAACATTTGTGTCAGAAACTGACATTGAAATAACTTTCATGAGAGAATACAAAGGTGGGTTTCCGTTTCCTTCCTCAGTAAGAGCCATCACAGGTCTATTTGGAAAATATTTTGCTTGAAACAAAAAAATCTGAGATTCAACTTTCAAATACCGAAGAGAAGAGTAAGTTGTGTGCTATGGGGTTAGACACATCACTTTCTTTTACCTATATTAAAAAAAAATGTATATAGGTATATTTAGAAAAAGTATTGAATTCATGTCAAAAATTCGCGATTTTGATGAATAAACACACTGAATCCAAAAAAAAAGTAGATTCCGAAAATGGTTTCTCTGCCTGGGTTCAATTTAATGCATAAAATAAATGAGCTACGCGGTTGAAATTTTATATTTTAATTAGGTACCGAGGCGCGAAAATAAGCTTTTAAGTAAAATCGGCCAAAAAGTACTAGTACCGATGTACTTTTTCAGTTTTTTTTTTTTTTTTTTTTCGATTTTCTCAAAATTTGCTCTGAACACAAATTTCAATTACCGAAGATATGAGAAAGTTATGTGCTGTGCGTATCAGACCAGATTTTTTAAATTGCTTTTTATTTAAAATAATAGACTATTTCCATGGAAGGGTTGAAACTATTAAATAGGTAAATGTTAGTTATTCACGGACAGTAGTTGTACCTTTGTTAGTAATAACATTAAGGAAATAAGCATGAAATAAGGCCATGTGCCTTGATGCCTGCACAATTAAGCTTTACTATTCAGAACGAAAATAGTTTCCAAAACTCCCCCAATTGTTTACACAATAAAGGTAAATTAAATGTCCAAATAAACTTTATAAAAAATCTGGTGTGACTGGCGCACAGCACACAACTTTCTCTTACCCTTCGGTAAGAGAAAGTTGTGCACTGTGCTGGTCACACCAGATTTTTTGTGTCGAGATATATTTAGTTTTCCATAGCACCTTAGTTTCAAACTTGCATTTTAAATGTTGATTGCTTGAAATGGTTATTTTTCAAAATTTTAATCTCATATTTGGACATTTTATACACAATATAGATTCGTAAATAAATACAAAATTTCATAAGAATTGGAAAAAAAAATTTTAAATGCGTAAAAAGTTCCAAAGGGGACCCCCTTTTGAATCGAAATTAACATACAAATCCCTATAGGAAATTAACATTGGTCAAATGCGAAGATAAGGTAGAAAAAATTAAAACGCGTTGAAAGAGAGAAGATAGTTTTGTGAGAGAGAGAGATATGTTTTCTCCGAAAAAAAAAAAATGGGCGTTTAAATAATAATTGATTTTTAATCTAATAAAAAGAAAAAGATTTAAATTCGGTTACCATGGCAACCATTTATTTCTCCTATCTTTCCTATGAAGCACAAGAGTAAAGTGTGCTTCAAACAATTTTGAGGGTAAAACGAGAATATACATTTGAAAGAGCATCTAAAAAATAATTGATTTTTGAATTTTAATCAAAATCGTTAGAGCGAATTTTGAGAAAATCGAAAAAAACTGAAAAAGTACATCAGTAAAGTACTAGTACTTTTTGGCCGATTTTGATTAAAAGCTTATTTTGTCGGTCCCGGGGGGGGTGTTTAACTTAAATATAAAATTTCAGCCTTCTAGCTCAATTCCTTCATGCTTAAAATTGAACACACACACACACACACACACACAAGACAGACAGACAGACAGACAGACAGACAGACAGACAGACAGACCATGTCGCGAAAACCACTTTTTTGGATTCAGGGGACCTCAAAACGTGAAGATCCATCAAAATCTCGACATCGAATTTTTGACATGAAACCAATACTTTCTCTCTCTATATATTTCATATATAGGGTACGAGAAAGTAAAAACATTTTACTATCTGCTTTCTTTTGATTTTTTTTTACTGGGGTACTACAATATTTTCTTCAATTAAAAACTAATTGGAAATTCATGACTCTTGAAAGAAGCTATAAATCTTTAACGATTGATCGCAAGTTGTAAATAAGCAGAAGTCAATGTTCAATAAATTTTGAACGTGCCAACTTAAATGTTGATAGTTTATCAATATTCTGTATTTTATTTTTGAAGTGGGTTCTGTTTAAATATTTATATATTAATAATATATCATATTATTATTTATATTCTTTGATTGTAGTAGGTGTATTTTATTAAATTTCATCTAAGGCTCCTTCTTCCTGACGGCACGGTGCAGGTTCACTCAAACGATTTTTATTTACATATAGAAGTGTCAAACCCGATAATAATGTCTTATTTATTTGTCTTACTAATTTTTTAATTCTTTGGAAACCCGATAATGAAGTACAAGAGTAAAGTGTGTTTCAAAAAATTTCGAGGGCAAAATGAGAATATATATTTTAAATAGATTCTAAAATATATACCGGTATTTAAATTTTATTCAAATCGTTTCAGCTAATTTTGAAGAAATTGGAAAAAAACTAAAAAAGCACTTCAGTAAACAAGTACTCTATGGCCGATTTTGTTCAAAAGCTTCCTGTTACCTTCCAGTCAGGTACCTAACTTATATATCAAATTTCAACCCTCTAACTCTTTTATTTTTTGAGATATTTTGCTCACACAGACACACCATTTTGCGGAGCACACTTTTTCGGACTCAGAGGACCTTATAAAGTGTATTTCCATCAAAATTTCAACACCGAAGAAAAAAATTTTCTTGATTATGTATACGTTTATTTATTTTTAATTTATATTTATTCTTAATTCATGTTTGATGTGCTTATTATATATAATATTAATATTCATATCAAGGATAATAACAATCAATATTGATCTTAAGTAACAATTATTAATATTGAAGATTATTGGTAATAAACTGTTATTGAATCCCTAAAGGCCTTTAATGCAGATTAATATCCATCATCGCCTTGAGTCAACCCTATTGTCTCTACTTAAATGAATGTCGGCAGAGGATCTAGCTTATGATGTTTAATAAGGGGATGGATTCACTTATTACACGTTTCTTGTTATTTATTTACTTATTTCCCTCACGAGGAAGAATTTTGTCTTTAAGCTTCCTTGTTAAATGACCTGGGAGAACGTCTAATTAGAAGGGGAAAGATAATTGGTTTTCAAAGAATAAGAAGCTTTTACTGTTTTGATCATAAGAGGCCAATTTAGGAATGTAGATTAATTTTCTTTTTATCTTTTTGTTTAATTTCTTTTATAAAGAATCAAATTTTTCAATCTCTAATTATAATTTTAAGTTAATTAAATTTTAGAAATGTTATTGATATTAGGGAAATTGAAAATGAAAAGTCATTTGTGTTGCCTACCTCTCAGGATTCAATAAACATTTCTCCAAATCATAATTATTTCTTTCTCTTACCCTTATGTATGGAAACGGAAATATATGAAAGTCTCGCGATCATGTCAATAATTCTATGTCGAGATTTTGATGGATATACACGTTTTGAGGTCCCCTGAGTCCAAAAAAGTGGGTCCCGCAAATTGATCTGTCTGTCTGTTTGTGAGTGAACAAAATATCTCAGGAACGAAAAGAGCTAGAAGTTTGAAATTTTATATTTGAGTTAGGCACCGCCCAAGGGTGAAAATAAGGTTTTGAACAAAACGTACTACTACTTTACTGATGTACTTTTTCAGTTTTTTTTTTCGATTTTCTCAAACGATTTTGATTAAAATTCATAATTGAACTATTTTTTAGATGAACATTAAAAAGTATATCAGTGAAATTTTTCGTTTGAAGTACATTTTACTGATGTAACTTACTTCTTCAGTTTTTTTGCGATTTTCTCAAAATTCGCTCCAACGATTTTGTTTAAAATTCATAAATCATCTATTTTGTTGATGTTCTTTAAATAGAAGCATTTGTAGCTCAGCGCCATCTATGAATCGCGTGGTCAACTTTGGAACTTAGGTGCTAAGGTACTAAATATATCTCTATTCAAAAAGCCCGGTGTGACAAACACAGTACACAACTTTCTCTTGCCGAAGGGTAAGATTTTTATATTGTATGCTCTTATAGATGTTTTGCGCTCATCATCGGAATAAAAAACAAGTGTTCTTTTTATTAAAAGTTAAGATTCTACACATTTTTTATTTGCTTTTGTACATTCATTATACACCAAACCCTCTCCTCTAAGACCATTTTACAACCATTTCTAAACTAGCAATTCAATGAGGCAAAATTTAAATTAATTTGTTTAATATTCGAAAACGTTAAATTATTCGTAGAGAACGTTTGTAAAAAACTTTCTGGGGATACTGAATATGTATATAATCTTCATTTTTTTTTTTGAGGTTTTTTTTTAAAGCTTTTTATACTTAATGCCCTTATTTTAATTGCTTAAAACAACGCTTAATTTCTACTTGAAACTCAATACTAGAGAAAATATTCTTACGAATAAATTTAAGTACCGGTATCAAAGTTCATAATAAATTTTGTTCGTGGTTAAGTGAAAATAATGACTAGGGTGCTTTACTAAACACATTAAAATTTCATAGACAGCTCTTAACTTTCTCATAAATGAACTCATACAAATATTATTGTTTAAGGTCTTGGTGGAAATGAAGGCTGTAAATTTTCATATCTCTAGCTGTGAAATTTGCCAAACATTTAATGCATAAAATCAGTTGAAATTGTCAATACGTGCTTTTGAATACAAATCTAGTAAATAGAGATAAAAAGACTTTTCTTGAGATTTCTTACGAAAATTAATTTAAGACTGTCCCAAAAATTTAAAAGTTAAAAGATGGAATAAAGGGACTTAAAGAGAATCGGTATACAATTAATTAGCTCTGATGTTTGACGAACTTTGGGACCGAAACGTTAGCAATAGATTGAAATCTATTAATGAAAAAATTTCCTTGCAATTGGAAGTTTGTCCTTGTATAAGGAAAGGCCCGGAGAATAAAAGCCACCATTTGATGGACTTCTC
This sequence comes from Euborellia annulipes, assembly GCA_023213315.1. NCBI lineage: Eukaryota > Metazoa > Arthropoda > Insecta > Dermaptera > Anisolabididae > Euborellia > Euborellia annulipes. Next base: position 7,755 of record JAKCPI010030041.1, on the reverse strand, counting down.
TCACATCATCTTTAATTAGTAGATATTTCGACCGGCATCACGCCTGGTCATCATCAGTACAAAAAAATGATTTGGTGGAGGGCCCTTGTCAAACAATGTGTAAGAATTATTTTAAAATTTCAGAGAAGCAGGGGCCAGACGCATAATAGCGGTTATCGTATAAAGTCTTATATGGCCTGAGTTGCCGAAAAGACTATGTGAATGTGTGTGAGTGTGAGTGTGAATAAAGTATGAGTGTTAAAAAAACAAAATGAGAATAAGAATTTTAAAGAGCATCAAAAAATAAAAAAACTGAAAAAGTACATCAGTAAAGTACTAGCACTTTTTGGCCGTTTTTGATTAGTAGAAGATTAATAAAATTCAAATTTTTCACATTTATTCACAGAGTTTATATAGGTATTAATAAAAAGAAAATTCCAAAATATTTGTTCACATCCTTTTTTATATATTTAACATACCATGGTAAGAAGGTAAAACGTATTGTTTTGATCCCATTCACCTAGGATGCCGAAGAATTCGAAACTGACGTTAATTGCTTGCCTCTTGTTTCTTGATCAATCAGTCAAAAGCAGATGACGCTATTTAACAACACAACAACAATAAGGAGCGAGAAGAAAAGTGGATAAGACGTAGATATCAAATATTATCAGACGTCTTCAACAAGTTTGTTGGGGAAGATTATATTAAACAAGAACATGGGAGAGATATTGCGCATAGGAAGCTAATTCATGCAAGTTTCCTCCTATAAAAAGAAGAGAGAGAAAAGGATTATTTAAATTAACTTTCATTAATTAAAAAAATATTCTTTTATTCATATCTCACTTTAAGTATAAATCTATTAAGTATCTACTTCTAGCGGATACAATTGAAAATTAAATTAATAATTGAAGCTTGCAGCCACTCTCATCTACCAAGGTGTAGTAGGTCATATGGAAAATTAAAATTTTTAAAATAATTTTAACTTTTTTATTGTATCTTTTTTAGGTCGAGTGGATTGCAATCATCACTTTCGGAACCGTTTATCCATCATCAGGACCTACAATTAAACATTATATTACATCCGAAAGTGATGATTGCAATCCACTCGACCTAAAAAAGATACAATAAAAAAGTTAAAATTATTTTAAAAATTTTAATTTTCCATATGACCTACTACACCTTGGTAGATGAGAGTGGCTGCAAGCTTCAATTATTAATTGTCAACCTCATCAACGAAACACATTCATCAATGAAAATTAAATGTTCAATATTTGTAGAACAGCTAGAGCAGTGGTTCCCAACCTTTTTTGGCCCATCGCTCCTTTCTGGAGGCTGACTAACACCTATCGCCCCCCCCCTTTTCATTTTCATTGTATGTTGAATTTTAATCTAAAGTGTAAATAATAATGCAGTTTTATTATTTTCAACAATTTTGTTACCGTAGCTTTATATAGCTACGGTAACAAAATTGTAAAAACAGCGAAAATTATAAAAACAGCCAACGCAGTTTTATCTGTTCACTCTTAACTTTAGTATCAATTTATGCATGCGATTTTCCGGTATTTTTCGCAACATAATTGTGACTTTTAGACCTGAGCGTTACGTAACGTCTAGGGGGGGGGGTCTAGAAAAAGTTACCGCGCGTTACATGGGGGGGGGGGGTCAAAAATCTTCAAAATTTGCGTTACGTAATACTTGTACGCTCCCTAAGAGAAAGTTGTGTGCTCTACGACCAGTCAGACAAGATTTTTTAATTTTTATCCACCACCTGTATACGACACCTCCTGTATATACACGCTTTAGTAGTTAAACACATTGTGTGGCCTTCATAATTATTTTTTCTCTATTTATTAATTATTAGAATGAAATTCCATTGGATTTTCATAGCCAATAAATAAATAATTAACAAAGTTTTTATTGAAAAATAACATTTTATCAAAAAGAAGTTTGCAACTCGATAACTTTATACAATATAAAGTATTTCATTTCATTTAATTAATTAATAAACCTTCGTAACCTTTCTCACATATTTTAATAAATTCTTTCAAAAACATTTAAAATATTTATCCAAAGAAAAGAAAAGAATATTTTACTTTTTATTTAAAAAAAAACTTTGGTTATGCACAAATACGTAGCTATAATCATTTGAGAAATGTTTTTGTTACGCATAAGAACATATTACCAAAGCGTATTGGGATAGCAAAAATCTCCTTCTAATGTTGCTCGAAGGTGTGGAATTCCATTTTCATCATACTTTTTATAAAATTCTTTCAAATTTGAAATATATTTAGAAATGATTATAAAATTTAAAGTTTTGACAAAAAAAAAACATCAAGAATGATTTGAGATATTCAGGCTCTCTGATTTTCTGCCCTAAAGACCTTTTAAGAAAATGGGGCGGGTGAGAGGAACTCATGAACATCTGAAGCCATATTGAGCCGACCCATTTTTACTTTTTCTAAATTAATTAGTATCCAACTTCACTTGGAACGGGAAGCGAATTCCTCACCCCAAGCACAAGAAGCGAATGTTTTACAACTGCTACAGCCAAGAAAGTACCATGTAAACAGTCTTTATTGATAAAAGATTTCAACATTTGAATAACTATTTCAACTGATGTACAATATTTTGAAATTAAATAATAATTAATGACTTTTTCTTACATTTTACTCTTTTTTTTTTTATTTCCACTTTCATTAATAAACCATTTATAATAAAATTTATCGATTTCGAATTTTAATTTCGAAAATATTATTAATAAAATATTTAACGTTAAGGATTTGCAAATATTTACTCAACGATCAACTTGCTATCTCGAGAATTCAGATGATTTTAGATTCTATTATTGCGTATTTACAGATTGATAATTGAAATTAACTTTTGAACAATTAGAGAAATTTTTGAAGATTGAAATGAAAATAAATGAAATAATTTAATGGAAATATTTGACTTGATATTGAAATGACAAATTACTTTTCATTATTTACAATACGCTGAATTTAAATGGCGTATTTATTAGATCGATATTTCTTTTTTATATGACTTTCATAAATATTTAACACATTTTGACTTTATTTATTATAATAATAATCTCTGCCACCTACTATTTACGCTCTCTAGGGTGTCCCTTATTTTTCGATTTTTATTTTTTTTTTTAGTTATACCCTCTAATTTTTTTTACTTATATTATAAAACACTCGTAAAAGAAATTTGACCCCCTTAAATTGATTAATTATTTATGACAAGTTTAGTAAAACCTATGATTTATTAAAATATTTTTTTTTATTATTAGGAATCTCTCTTGAAAAATCTAAATTTAAAATCTTGTTTTGTACTTTAATAACTGCAAATTTTCCACGTAGGTTATTTTTCCCTTATCTTGATAATGATGATGGATTGGCGACGAGTGCGACTAGACCAAGCCAGCAAGCAAAGCACCTGATGGCTGGAGAGTGCTCCAGATTCACATTGTGCACTCGTGAGCCACATTGTCTAGATTGTAACTAGCGATTGTGGGCGGTGAGGCGGGGCGGGACCCCCATCCTTTGTTTGCTTCTATCTCTCTCTCTCTTTTGCTCTCGGCTAGAATACAATTCGATCGAATCTTCTCCACGTCTGCATTTCTTCACTTCTGATAAAATTTTTCAAATTATAGATTACCTCCCCATTATATTATTATTATAATATTATATGAACTTAAGAAAAAAATAAATTTTTAAGTGAGATAAAATAATAATATTTTCCGTTTATCCTCTTCATTATCATAATTACTGTTATTACAATCGAATATAATTTATAGATTGGTAATGAGTGATCAGAGAAATTAACCAAACTCCTCAAACCTAATTTTCGGAAGGGTGCAAATAAATTTTTTTAAATTTTAGAAAATTATTATTGAATTAAAGAGGAAAACTTGGATGGATGATTCGATGTCTTTGTTTCACAATTAGAAACATTATTCTTTTTGGGCCTTAACTTATAAAAATAGCTTATGACCCATAAGCATTATTTATAGATGAATGAATTAAATAAAAGTAATATTATTTTTTAAACAGGAGTCATTAAAGAAATACATAGTATTTTTGCTCCCTCCCACTCCATAACTTTCATTTCGTTCAAACTTTTTTTTTGGGGAATTTTTTTCGTTCAAAAATGCTGACCTTTCTAACCCCATCCCTCTAAGCTCTTTTCGTAATATCTGAATAGCCCAAAACTAAGAATAAAATACATTATTAAAAAAGATTTGAGATGGTTTTTATTTTTTATATTTTTTCAAGATAAACTGTATTACTTGATTTTAATTAAATTTTTTTATTGAACAAAAAATTTTTCGAAAACAGGATAAAACTAATTCATTATGAATTTTACTCGGATTGAATAACACATCTTTAATTAATTATTATTCTAAGTTTTGCATTCAAGTTCAAAGATCTTTCTTTATAAGTCCCCTTCTTTGGAAGAAACATCAAGAACTATGTATTGTCTAGTAAATGAGAGAACCTTGAAAAGGGTAGGTTACATGACCACTTTGAAAACTCCTCTTCAACCAGAACATCCCATTCTAAATATATAAAGGGAGTGTTAAAGTGTTGAAATATAAGTCGGAATTGCTAAGTTGAAATAAAAATTCAAGAAGAAAAAATGAAATTAGAAATGAAATGTAACTTGATACGATAGAAACTTACGATCACAGGTCGGCTGGGATTTTTATGCTTCCAGTATAAAAAAAAATCTCTGGGAAACGAACCAACTTTAGAGAGATAAATAAACCAAATGAAATTTAATATGCTTAATTTCAATCCTCTCTAAAATTAATCACTGGCTGATTAAATATTAATTATTTAATTTTTTATTAAATTAATTTCCAAATTCCATTAGCTATCTTATTCAACTTTTATTTGAATCAGAACCCATCCAACTCTCTTTGCTAAGTCATTGATAAAAAAAAATTGTAATAATTTTGTCTACATTTTAGAAAATGGTTAATTTTTTGGCCACCAATCAATTTAAATAAATAGAAACAGACCTTCAATAAATAAATAAAAAAGAAAGCAATTTGAACCACCCTCCATTAAAACATCGCTGTAAACAAGATGTTTTTACTTGAATGATACTTTATTCTTTCCCATTTATTTCAAAATAAACTACATAAATCAAATTCTAGTTATTTTAATTCATATTTTTACTAGATTTTAATTAAAAAATATTTCTAAATTGAATATTTAAAAAATTATATATTAGTAATTAAAGAGATGGTGGCACCTTGATGAATACTTCATTTAAAAGGAATACTTCTTTACTTCACTTTCTGATGACGTTATAAGTCAACTTTATCTCATACTTTAATGTATTAAATCGGTTCTCGTATCTATATTAAAAAAAATGAAAAAAAAATTTCTCAAGTTATTGTATACGTTTATCGTTACTTTTATTTTCTAAAGTAAATAGCTTATTTATATATTTGTCGCCCTCTAGGGACCCTTTTCCTCATACGCTTCAAAGGAGTTGACAGTTTAATGAAGCCTTCAACAAACTTCTTGGAGAGGTCAAACAACTATAGTAATTCCAAAATAAAACAGTCAAACGCTGAGAAATGTTCACATAATCTCTTTCGTTTATTTATTGATAAGTGTCAAGAAAGTATTCAACTTTTTGACATCTCTTTAAAAAAAAATTTCTTCTACAATAAAAACTAAAGTTAGAATGAGAAATGATCGTCATTTATCTTTGAGCATTCCTGGACATGTCGCTTGTTGCTTTTTTTTTCGTTTGCTCTCATATTTTGATTCTTACAGATTAAATATGAAAATAAAATTATTCTAAAATGAATATATAACGAGTGTAAAAGTTTGCGAAAAAAAAGTCCTCTTTTAGGCGAGACTAGTGCTCGTCATTTGAAAATAAAATTCAAATTAATGCTTCTCTTGGCAAGCCACAAAAGTTATTTAATAAAATTCAAACTCAAAATTAAATTCTTCATATTAAAGCAGGCTAGTATATATTGAATATACGTAGCTCTATAAGTTTATTATTAAAATTGAAATATTTAAAAAATCTTTATATGTAGCCTATATTATTATTTTCAAATAGCAAATGTAGCCTAAATTAAAGTTATTCATCTCATGGAACTAATGATTTGAATAAAATTAGACGATCTATGATCGGATAAATTTTTCTATTTAGTCTTTTATTTCATTAAATAATTAAGGGGGTTCAGGAGCGACGTCTAAACGTACTTTAAAAAAAAAAAACTAGACTATTATAAGGAATTTTTCAATGCGGTTTTTTTTTTTAAATGAATTAAATTCATAAGAGATTATTGGGACATCAAGCTATAATTTTTTTAATGATTTATTAAAAAATTATCGTAATTAATTTTTTTGTTATCAAGCAAATACAAAAAAACGATCTGTCCCAATAATCTTTATTTTTTTTTTTTTTAAATTTAAAAATGAATTTATTGTTATTATTAATCACATATTAATTAAGAAATATTTAAAATAAGCTTAGATTATTTATTTAAAAATCAAATGTCAAATTAGTTCAGCATTCTTGCAATAGATGGCAGGCTAGTCTAACAGCCGATATAGTATTAGCCTATATCTGGCCGAAATATATATGTTTTTATGCTTTTATAAAAGATATATAATGTATAGACTAATAACATTTATATAGTATTTATTGTTAAAAGATCAATGAAAATCAACCAAATGCATTAAAGGATTTGAACAGGGATCTTCTTTGTAAAAGCCGACACTCTAGTCCGCTACACCAGCGAGCCTTCAATACTTTCTCTCTATTTACGTATAATAACATATATACGTAAGAGAAAGTAAAAATAATTAAATTATTTTATTTAAATACAACCGATATTGATTAAATAAAGGATATTTAATTATACATATTACTGTACATATTAATTTCACTAATTTTTTATCGAATTATTTAATTTATATAAATTAAAGGTAAATATTAATATATAAACTGAATATTATTAATATCCTATTATATATGAAATATGAATTTATATGTATATCTATATAATAATAAAAAAAAAAAACTGCAAACTATATATTGCATTAGTAGTAGGGATGAAACGATACGAGTAAATACAAGTACTTACTCGATACTTTTCTTTCGATACCAAGTACTTTTGTAATCGATACTTTGGAATCAAGTACCAAGTAAGTATCGGTCAAAAATACTCGTATCGATACTTGGTCCACGTACGCAATGATTAGCTTGGTCGGAAGAACATTTACGTCCATTTGTTCTTATTTACAATAGAAATAAGTGGAATGGTTCAATGGTTTGTTCCACTGTATTTTAATTTTTACTTTCTCTTTTATTATTGGAGTTTTATTATTGAAAAATTATTATTTTTGGGTAGTATCTCTAAAACTGAATTTTTTCTTAGTCGTCGTACTTGTTGTTTTATGGCAGTGGAGATTTAATCAAGATCCGCAGGGACTTTTCAGCCAGGAGATTAAATCAAAAAAATATTTTATTTAATTTATATTTGCCGACGTTTCGGTCGTCAATCACGACCTTCATCAGGGCGAATATTGTCAATTATACACGATCTTAGGCAGGGCCGGAACTAGGAGATTTTTTAGGGGGGCAAAATTTAATTTGCCGCCCCCTCCTTAAAATTTTCCCTGATCTCAAAAATTTTTCTGCGAAATTTTTTTTTTTTTCGCGGAACCAAATTTTCCCGTCCAAAAAATATTTTACCTTTTTTTTAGAGACGCAAAATTTGCCGCCCCCTGATATCTG